>OVAO01003250.1:0-11481 GCA_900406285.1 Biscutella auriculata | reverse complement strand
AATAAATCATAGATTATAATATTATTTTATTTAATATAGATAAATTCAACCTATTATATATTAAAAGTATAATAAATCAATTTTGTTTTTTTTAAGATTTAGTATTTATAAATAGTATTTGAACTATGTGATTTGTATTTATTATAACAAATATTAAGTGAAAATAATAAAATTTATTCACAAGTTTTTGTTTTTATTTATGAAAAGAATTTTAATATTTATTATTATTTGTAGTGTTTAATATATTTTAGTTTTTATCTTTAATATTAATTTTTGTATTTTTTTTGGGTATGTTGAAATTGGTATAACTTCTAAAGTTCAGGTATAAATTGACACTATCCTAAATTACATGTGCTTATCTTAATGGTTATGTTAATGGTATTAACGTAAATGTTGAAATTTACACGATTTTTACACGATTTTCATAATTCGTGTAGTTAAATTTAAATTAAATTACAATATTGTATAAATTAGCAATGTTCCAAAATTCATGTATATGTGGTCTCATCGGGTATAGTACAAATATAAATTGGCACTATCCTGAATTATATGTGCTTATCTTAACGGTTATGTTAACGGTATCAACATAAATATTGAAAATGGCACGATTTTCATAATTCGTGTAGTTAAATTTAAATTAAATTATATTTATATATAAATTAGCATTGTTCCTTTGAATATAGTTCAAATATAAATTGGCTATTTCCCACTCGCTGATCATTCCTATTTTTCTCCTCGCAGGTAAAAAGAAGAGTGACATAACTTTTTAGGAATTTCTTAGTACAAGACGTAAGCCTGAAGATTTTTATCTTTGGGATTTTACATGTCTTGTTTTCATCATATCTGTTGTAATTATCATTGGAATAATTATTTATTTTGGATTTTAATTAGCAAAAAGTGATATGAGGACATTGTTCCTTAATTATCTACTCTTGTCGGATATATCTCCTCCTGAAAAATGTGGAAAATTCGAAGTTTTTTGAATTTTGATATCAACATTGGCTTTTGTAGTGTCGTTTTCCTCATGTTTCATTATATCCGTCGTTATAAGCGTCAGTGACTGACTTCATAAATCGAGTAAATTTTTTTCTCGAAATACTAACATTTGCTGTTCATGCTTAGCTTGATTTTGAAATCTCATTGCGCCTTAAGATTCTCCAGATCTCTTGTTTTGATCGCACACTGAAGATACATAACAGTACTCTCTTGTGGTCCAAATCAAGAACGTGTTTTACCAATCGTTGGTTGGTCCCAATCATAAGCAAAGGACTAGTGAATCGTTGGTTGTCTAGTTTAATCATTCATCTCTCCTTGTTTGAAAATTCAAAGTTTCTTCCTAACTTATATCTTAAAGAATAAGACGACTACTTCTCTTATTGAACATTAATGTATCTAAATATATACAAGAAAACGAAATTATGACCAAGTCCTAAGACTTTGTCTCTGCATCTCGTATTAAGACTCTCTGATCTCGCTAAGTTTTGTCCCAAGTTTTATCAAAGATTATGTGGTCAAGGTTTATTTGTTTTGTTTCAAGTTTTATAAAAAGAATATTGCGCTTTTGTTTGATTTGATATTCGATTATTGATGTTCTTTTAATTTTATTTTGTAAATTTTCTGTTTGATAATTATAATAATAATTTATAAATTATCTCACATCAATTATCTAAATAATTATTGACATTTTCAGTTTTGGTTTCAAATAGTTTCATTGACTATATCGTACTTTTCATTTATCTTTCTCTATGTTTATCATAAAAAATAGTCGATGTATGATATATGGTTATTGAATAATTTTTTGTTCTCTTTTTATATATTAGATGATGTATAATCAAAATCTTATTAACCGATGATATAAAAACAGAGAAGATTACAAAAGTCGTGATTGTATAATCTGTGTATGATTAAAAAAAGAAAGAACTAAAGTTTAGAAGGAAGAGGCAAAGAGTTGATATCAAAAACTTTGAAGATAAAACGAGTTGGGTGAATAGAGAAATGAGTATGAAGAATAGAACCAACGGTCGAGATGAGTTGTCTCTTAATCTGTTTGGTGATTCCTCCCATAGATATAATCTCTGCATAAGCAGCTCCTTCTTTGTTCCCACCAAACACTATCTCTATTGATCCCTTCAACACTACCATTACCAACTGCATATTTTTCATATTTTACATTTTGTAAATTTCATTATCATCTTTATAACACATAGACTCAATGTTAAACAAATCTTGCCCATTGCTGTTTTTCTTTTGTGGATTCTTTTGGAATTTAAATATGTATAAAAGAATATTACACATATGTTTTGTTTTTTGGGAGTCAACTTTTACGTATAAATATCTAAAACAACCAATAATGTTGATGTTGACATTAATATTTTAGTGTCTCGAAGGGGAAACCTAATAAAACAATGCTTCTTATTTTTATTTTTATTTTGCTAAAGATAATGCTTCTTATGGCATCTCATACTTCAATCATTCTACCTTTCCTCGGTTTTTATAGTATTATATATACATGAATATATTAATTTAAACGAAACCTAAAAAGTTCTACGAGATGCCTCAAATACCTATTCTTTTTATACTAATGGAGTATAAAAAATATATTCTTTTCATTTTACAAAAAAGAAAATTAAAAAGAATTTACTTATTTTTTATTTCATAATTTTTTCATTGAAATTCAAAATTTATCCGCATATAGAGTAACATTAACTAATAGTATATATAGAAATATACTTTTTTCAATTTGTGTGAATAAAAAATTTCTAAATGGAGAGGTATTGATGAGTTTCCCATTGAGCTATATTAAGAGACAATGATATATATGAGCGAGAAGCTAAAAAGAATGGATCCGCAAGTCTAAAACTCAAAAGAAGAAGTAAAACGACGACGCTTAAATCTAACTAGAGAAGTGCTTACGTTTTGAGGTCGTCCAACTAGAGAAGCGACGGCTTCGGTGACTTCCGAGTAGAAAGGATCGGTGTCAACGCCGTCTAAATTGACGTTGGTTGTAATGTAAAGACAAGGCATTTTCTTTCTCACCCTCGACACTTGACGGCCGTTTCTTGATTCCGTTAAGCTTTATTTGAAGAAAGGATCAAAGAGAATGAGTTTTATGGATGGAGTTTGGGAGTATTGTGGAAGAGAAGATCTCACATGGCCAGTTAATATATAACGTCTAAAGAAATTATTGGATTTTTTGTTTTACTATTTAAAAATGCGTTTTATGTGAACAATATTTTGAGATAATATCTTTGGTGTTTCAAATCTGACGACTTGACGTGACTCGATCAATCACCACGACGAAGTAGCCATCGAAGACAAATGTTTTCAGACCATATTGGTCCACGATTTTTTCTTCATTTTTGTTTCATTTCTAATTCAATTTTTTTGATATAAAGAAAACAACAGGTTATGTTCTTTTCATCATAAAAGATATGATTGGTAAATTAAAAGATTAAACTTGAAAAGCGATCATTCTCTCTCAACTTTTCTGGTGGTCGTAGAGCATCACAGTTGAAGAGTCTTTCGATTCTGCCGACGTTTCTACTTTTATCTTTTTCATTTCCTCTTCAATTTCATTGACTATAACAAAAAGCACTTTACATGTGGATATAAGTTCTTTATCGTTGGAAGAAACTCAACCACCGTTGATCTTACCTGATGATCCGGAATATCGATCACCAGAGGCAAATTCAAGGAGTTTACTTGGTAAATTGTTAAACCCTAAATGTCAGAAGATGTCTGATCTAATTCACACGATGCCGAGAAAATGGGATGTCTGGTCTATGACAGGACTCGTGGAATCACACTTTCACAAGACATATTTCAATTTGTATTTCACTATGAAGAAGATCTTAAGCGCGTCCTTGAAGTGGGTTTCTAAACACTCAATGACTAGTCGATTGTTATCAAACGTTGGATGAAATTTTCCCCGGATAAATATTTCGATTTCTTGCCAATTTGGATCCGCTTAAGAAATCTCCCAGTTAATTTCTATTCTCATAAAACCTTTGATGATCTTGCCAAAGTTGTCGGACATCCTACACATATTGCATATGATCCTGATCGCCCAAAAGTTCAAGATTACATTCGAGCTAGAGTTCTATTTGATGTTTCAAAATCGGTTCGAAGAATAAAGAATATACAGCTACCTCATGGGGAGACGATTAAGATTTCTTATGAATTTAAGCGAATACAACGACGATGCTATAATTGTCAAAGGCTTACTCATGATCATGAATCATGAACTTTCAACATATCTAAAGAGCCTCGGGCTAATCTGGTTGTGTCTTCAACTCAAGTTATTGGTCTGAATGATCAACTAAATGGAATAATTATAGAAGAGCATGCGGGAATTGATCACAATACAGGACAACAAGGAATCACTAATGAAGTATTGGATTATTTGCGCATGTATCTGGTTGCAGACAATGGAATGGATGGCAAATTCAAAGCAACACGTATTCAATCAATGGTTCATAACCTCCAGAAAAGTAGTGCTAAACCGAGTTCTATCCTACAATTCAAGCCGCCAACAGTTCACACTGTAAACATCAAAAAAGGGAAAGGAATTGTTTTCAACTACTCTCACAATGATGAATCTTCCCAAAGTCAATCTCAGACTAATGATCTGTCACATGTTATCTCTGCTCAAAAGGCTTGTTCTCATCGAGCAAATTCCAACACAACTAATTCAGTGTCCACATCTGGTACTTTGTTATTATCTGGTTCAACGGGTTATACACTAGGTATTACTGATACTAGTGTGTCTGGAGCAGTGATATCAAAGCCAAGGAAGCGACCTAACAGTTGGCGTAGGAAGAAAAAAGCATATACTTCAACAACTCTTCAAATCCGAGAAGTCCAAGATGATCATGTTAGCGTGCTTACAGATAAACAGAGGAAGACATATGCTGCTTCAAACATCTACAAGAACAAATCAACAAGGATGGTGGCTCAAGGTGAGTCACCACTTTCATCATGAGTCTCTGGAGTTGGAATTGTCAGGGGTTGGGGAATCCCCTGACAATTTGTCGGCTTAGAGAAGTGAGGCGATCTCTCTTTCCGGATTTTCTTTTCCTCATGGAAACAAAATGTAGTTTTGATAAGGTTTTGAATCTGCAACGCTGGTTAGGTTATGACAAGGTCCATATAGTGGATCCTAATGGTTTGTATGGGGGTTTAACACTTTTTTGGAAGCAAACCTATGATGTAAATAGTATCTACTCATGTACCTAAATCATTGATGTGAATATAAGGGTTGGTTCGTTGTATTTATTTGTTAGCTTTGTTTATGGAGATCCTTTAAGAGCAAGAAGTCAAGTTGTTTGGGATATACTTCAATCTTTTGGTTCTGGTAGAGATGATCCTTGGTTATTAATTGGAGACTTTAATGAGCTGATGCATAATTCTGAAAAGCAGGGTGAATTATCAGACAAGAATCTTTTTTTTGCGTTTAGAGGTCTTGTCAGGAATTGTAGTCTTTGGGATCTACCTCATTCAGGAAACTCTATGTCTTAGGTGGGTTGGCGGTATCAATCTTGGATTCAATACCGCTTGGATAGAGCTTTTAGAAACTATGAATGGTTCAGGTTATTTCCTCGCTCTCATTATCAATATCTTGATCGTCTTGGATATGATCATAGGCCAATCCAGCTTCAGTTTCTTCAGGATGACTCTTCTTTTGTTAAGCAGTTTTATTTTGATAAGAGGTGGAGGTTTAAACCTGGAAGTTTTCATATAGTTCGTCAATCTTGGTCAACTAGATCTAGATAACGTAATCAGGTTGCATCGGTGATGGATATGATTGCTCTTTGTCGTAGATCTTTGTCCCGACGGGGAAGATCTAATAGACTTAATTATGCTACTCGCATTAATCAGCTACGAATATCTTTAGAAGAGGAGGAATCTAAACGTTTGCCATTGCATTATGTTATAAACTCTTTAAAGAATGATTATCTCAGGTTATGGCTGATGAAGAATCTTTTTGGCGTCAAAAGAGTAAAGAGAAATAGCTTCGTGAAAGTGATAATAACACTAGATTCTTCCATCAGAGTGTTAAAGGTCAACGTTTAAGGAATACAGTTTTATATCTTTTGGATAGTTTTGGTCCTGAAATCTTTTATGAAGGTGGCAAAGGAGAAATTGATGCAAGTTATTTTCACGACATTTTCACGGCTTCTTCGACAGTGTCTTCTTCTAATCTTTTAAACGGGTTTCAGCCAAGAGTATCAAATGCCATGTACCAACTTCTGATAGCGCCAGTTTCTTCTTCTGAGATAAAAAAGCTGCTTTTCAGATTCAAGGAGATAAGGCCCCAAGTTTTGATGGGATGACAAGTTATTTTTTATAAACTTATTGGCAGATTATTGGGAAAGATATTGTTTATGAAGTTAAGCGATTTTTTACAGCAAATATCTTGCCATCAAAGTGGAATTGTACTCTTATTGCTCTCATTCCCAAGACCTCTGATGCTCACCGTATGACAGATTGTCTGATAAGTCTATGCTACGTGTTTTATAAAATCATCTCAAAGGTGATAAGTAATCGGTTAAAGAGAATCTTGCCATATATCATTTCTCCTTATCAAGGTGCTTTTGTTGCTAGAAAATTGGTCTCGAATAATATTTTGCTCGCCCACGAGATGTTTCATTCCTTGAAGACTTTTCGGCCAAGAAGAAAAGATGGTTTACTTTTAAAAAACCGATATGTCGAAGGATTTTGATCGAGTCGAATGGGATTTTCTTTTTGCTCTACTTCACAGATTTGGTTTTTCTGAAACTTTGATTAATTAGATGAATGGTCAGTCTCATGGTTTTATCCAGCCTTCACGTGGTCTTCGTCAATCTGATCCTTTATCACTTTTTTTATTTATTTTATGCATTGAATCTTTAGTGGATATTATGAATAAATCTTTCGCGCTCAAAGTCTGCATGGTATAAAGGTATCTAGCTCAGGACCATCGATTCAACAATTGTTTTTTACTGATGATAGCCTATTTAACTGTCAAGTAACACTTTCAGAATGTCAGGAGCTCATCAAATGTCTTCATCTTTATGATCAGTCATCAGGTCAGCATATTAGTTATCAAAAGTCTTCAGTTACTTTTAGGAAAGACATAGATATATATTATCAGACTTTGTTATCAGCTAGATTGAGTGTTGGTTTGATTGGTGATAATTTGGAATATTTGGGACTACCAACATGTTTTAGTGGTTCAATGAGAGATTTATTTNCTTCATCTTTATGATCAGTCATCAGGTCAGCATATTAGTTATCAAAAGTCTTCAGTTATTTTTAGGAAAGACATAGATATATATTATCAGACTTTGTTATCAGCTAGATTGGGTGTTGGTTTGATTGGTGATAATTTGGAATATTTGGGACTACCAACATGTTTTAGTGGTTCAATGAGAGATTTATTGGCTTTTGTCATTGATCGGATTAAATCCAGATTAACTCCTTGGCATTCGAAGCTTTTATCCTTGGGAGGGAAAGAAACTTTGTTGAAATCAGTGGCTCTCTCTTTGCCGGTTTATGCTATGAGTTGTTTAAAACTTTCAAAAACTCAGTGCAAGGTAATTAATTTCAGCTTTATCCAATTTATGGTGGAACTCAAGTGAGGATAAGAGAAGTATTCACTGGTTATCTTGGGATAAATTGTGTAAGGCGCGAATTCACAGTGGTCTTGGTTTTCGAGATGTGGCTAATTTCAATCAATATTACTAGCTAAGCAAGCATGGAGGATTCTTCAACATCCGAACTTTCTCTTATCTGCGGTTTATAAGGATAGATATTTTAAGTCATCGAATATGCTCTCATGTTCATTAGGCTCACGACCGTCTTATGTTTGGCGCATTATTTAGCATGGGATGCTTTTTATCCAGAGGTTTGCTTTGTTCGATTAGGAATGAATATGACACAAATGTTAGTTTGGATAATTGGATTTTTGATGCATTACCTCGGCCGCCAATTTTTAAGCCCCGTATGTTAAATTTACAACTTCAGGTGAAGGATTTATTGACATCACCTGGAGAATGGGATTCTAGTTTGCTATCTACTTTATTTCCTGATTCAGAGATTCATCTTATTCTTCAGACGCCAATATCGGTATCCCTTCAGGATAATTATCTATGGCCATATACAACATGAGGGAATTACACGGTTAAAAGTGGGGTATAATTTTATCCAGATAACTCATACCTTATTTCCAAAGGTTTGGGATATGGCTGCATCGAAAAAGATTAAACTGTTCTGGTGGAGACTCATTTCGGGTGCATTGCTACTTGGGGAGCGTTTGTACTCGGAACATGTTCATGTTAACCTTGTTTGTCAATTACGCTCTCGAGAAGAAGAAACCACTAATCATATGATGTTTCTCTGTGATCAAGCAAGGCAGATTCTTGCTTTGACAAATATTTCATTGCTAATGACTGGTTTCTCTAATCATTCATTAACAGCGAATTTAACTCATCTATTTGATCTAATGAAGTTAGCCTCGGTGGAACAAGACATTCGAAGATCAATACCGTGGCTCTTATGGGAGATATGGATAAACAGGAACTTATTTGTTTTCAAAGGGCATCTAGAGGATTTTCAATTTGTGGTTTCTAAGGCTCTTGATGATGCAGCTCTTTGGTTTCGACACAATTCAAATCAACATGTCCCTCAATCACTACATGTTTTAACAACTTGGCAAACTCCTCCTCAAGCCTCTGTTAGATGTAATATTCATATCTATTGGCATGAAGCTTCTTATCTCTCTAGGTTTGCCTGGTTTGTTCGAGATTATGCAAGGGAATCATTGTATCATGCGAGAGATGATTTAACGCCATCATCAACTCATCTTGATGCAGTCTTAAACCGTATTCTTTTGGAAACTCAAAGTCTTCAAGATCTTTATTTCTCTTCGGTTATTGTTGAATGCTCGATGAGAAAAGTCATTGATCTAATTCACAATCCAAGAGATTCACCTCGTTTTAGGAATTGTCTTCAGCAAATATCGATTATATCTAGAAGTTTAAGAAACATTGCTTTTCATTATGTTCCACATTCTGCTAATCAAGTTGCTTTTGCTCTAGTTAGAAGTGTAACTAGGGAGGACTGATATCTGTTATATCAAGTTGCTTTTGCTCTACGATTATATCTGTTACAATTTTTATATTGAATTTCTACAGAGTTAAAAAAAAAGAACAAGTTCATTTAAAACAATACTAAACTATGGTTTGGTTTGTTATATTCGTTTCAGATCTTTTTACTATTTATTTAAAATTGTGTTTACATACATCCATGTGGTCCGCGCGAATGGAGCTTCGTCGCTTCATCTTCAAAGATTCGATTATTCTTTATTTACGGCCACAACTGTATGTATTATATATCTTAGCACTTGACAAAAAATGTATGCAAAACGTTTTTTTCTTTTTTCCTTTTTTCCAAAGTCATCACTCGTTAAATCAAATTTGCGTTGTTATTTTGGACTTGAGTGTTTTATTCTACTCAAGCTTTATGACTTATGAGAAACAATTTTTGTGTTCATGCGTGATTCCCCTGCATAATTATATGAAAAACAATTTTTGTGTTCATCGAATTGTGGTAATGGGTGGATTTGCAAATTACGTGAAATGTCTATAGAATTTCAACTTAAAATTATTTGGTAATAACTGAACTAATATATATCTCTTACATATTGTTTATAATTCATTTCAATTTTTAATGTGAGCTAATATTTCATAATACGTTTTCTCGAGATCTCTAGATGATAGATACTTCTGACCACATGATAGAAAATAGACTCAATCCTCTCATATATTAAAAGAGAAGTCATTGGAAGTTAAATGTCAAGTCCACAATTTTTTTATGTTAATTTATATTTTAAATTTCTTATGTCTTAAATATATTTCTTAACAAATTTATATTTAATTCTTTTCAAGAGATTATTATTATTCATGTTGTCAAACAATATATTCTTAATAAAAAATTATTTTATTAAAATTTAATCGAATTATTGAAAGATAAAAAAACTTAAAAATATATTCAATACAATTCAAATTTTACTAATTTTTTATAATAACAATAAAATCCGGATATAATCAAGATCTTAATCTAATTCCGCTTAAAAATATAACCATTCTAGCATATAACCATTCTAGCATATAACCATCTTAATATATGAATAATCCGTCTCTAATCGAACATCTAGAATCTATTTTCTCCCAAGACATGTGATGGCCCATAGCAGACTTTATATGGAAAACGTTTTTATATGGTTACAACTTACTTACAGCTTACGACTACACTTTCATATGAGTTCGTTTGAGGTTTTGGGCCTAATTGAAAGCTACTTTTCATCATTCAATGTACTTCACTAATAACTAACTTACTAGTTACTACGGTCCATTATAAAAGTATACAACTTTTAGTTAGAGTTTAATAAAAAAAAAAATGGCATATGGTAAAATGCTAATTCGTGAGAAACTGCACAATCATAGCACAATTTCATTTTAGTTTTGGAAGAATGGTAAAAAAGAGCACCTTTTTCAACTTAATTAGATGCTAAGATATTTTGTGGTTATCTTAAATTTTAAGATACTCTGTTAAAATAAAAAATTATTTTAATCTTCTAACTACACAGACTAACTGAATAATACAATATTAACAAGATTTTTGTGTACTTCGGTTTTTTGTTTTTTTTTTTTTTTTNCTTCGGTTTTTTTTTTTTTTTTTTTTTTTTTTTGGTTTATTTGTTTTTTTCTTTGTCACATAAAATATATGAACCCTAATAGATAAAATAGAAAAATTTATGGAAAAACAAATTTATTCTCTCAGATTCTTACAAAAAACAATTCAGCAGAGAAAAATAACACGGTGGTTCTCAGGTGGGGAGATGAGTAGAGGGGAGAGAAAGAAGGAGATGAAGAACAAAAATCTGGCAGAGCAAGAGCATCGTAAAATAGTAATCTGAGAGCTTAATTCGTTAATCTCCATCGAAGTCGGAGTTTCCGATGAAACAAACAACGAAGAAGTCACACATACTGAGTGGTTCTTCTTAGTTTCGATGACTCAGAGCTTTGCTAACGGTGTTGGACTCTCAAGGGAATCCTTCTTAAACTCACCTCACCTTTGTTGTATGCCACAAATATCTCGTCGGAGCCACCGAAAACATTCTCTATGTCACAATCCGTCTACCTCCTGAATTTGATGCATGTTGCTTCACTCTCCTTCATAAACCACATCGAATGAATTCAAAAATGTTTGTTCCAAACTCGTTTTGTCCTTCGTAGTCTCTTGTCGGATACGCTTACGTCGTGGTGGATTCAGATATTTACGTAGTCGATGGATCTATCTAGGGGTGTCAAATAGGATGTCCATGTCCAGTTGGACATGTCCATTTTTGACCATTAGTTTCGTGGTCCATTTGTGTCCATGTCCATTTGTGTCCATGTCCATTTGTGTCCATGTCCATTTATGTTCATGTCCATTTGTGTC
>OVAO01003249.1:0-11482 GCA_900406285.1 Biscutella auriculata | reverse complement strand
TTGGGTATTACGGTCTTGGGCTAGTGCTAAGCACTATCAAGAGGTTTTCTCTACATGTTTTAGATATGATTAGTGAGTAGTTTGTTTTTAAGTGAATGGTTAGGTTAGATTAGATTAGGGAGATTTGGGGATGATTAGTTATGTTTAGGGCTTAGATTTTTCATTATCTTTACTTGTTTAATGTGTTAAATGTTAGATTAGACTTAACTACACAAATCTAGATCTTAAGAGAATTGTTGTCAGAGAGGTGATCGATTAAATTCCTGATTGAGTTAAACTTGTGCTCAGTGAGACATTTCCAAGAGATTATGCTAGGGTTGCTTAATAGTTTCTTAGACTAGACCATTAATTCTTCTTAATTATGTATTTGGCCAAGAGGTTGTGTGGATGCATGATTATGATAGCGGTTATGATATGTAGGTATTTCGCCTATTCACTATCGATTAGCGATAAACGAAATACTTGGTATCAATGTAGTATAGGAGGTGAGTATATGACTCGGGTTTTATCGATCCATAAGTCGAGGGTTGATTACTCACTAGTTCTATAGAGAGATTACTAAGTCTAGATTAATAATAGAGGATTTTTGTTGTCACTAAACAACTTCTTTTGAAAGCACAACTAGGTGAAGGAGACCGATCATGTGGATCGGTCTTCAGGATAGTCGGGATGCTCCTTCGGCGATCTGGACTGGTCTTGCATGACCGAAATGGTGCTCGGGAGAATGTACGCTGAAGGGACATCGATGTGCGCACCGGCATGAGTCGTGACTGGTGTGGCTTTTGCGGATATGAGACCGGTCATAGTACCGGTGAGTCTGACCGGTTTGAGTGCACTAGACGGACTTGCTTCACGGACTGGTCGTTCAAACCGGTGGGTTTGGCCTGGGTTGACTGCACGAGATGGACTTGTTCCATTTTATGCTCCAAAATTCTCCTTAGACTCCGCTTTCACTTTAAGTTCGGTTCCGCACCTGAAACAGGATTATGATATGCAATGCATCCTATAGGACTCTAAATGCAACATAAACTAACAAGAAATGAATGAAAACAAAGCCTAAAAAGATCTAAAAACACAAGATATCAGGTTTCTACCATGAGAGTGGACTAATCCAATTCAGATAGTTCTTAGACTAATGGTTAAGATTGTATGATATAATTGAGCATCACTAGTTTGAATTGATCCACCTGAAATCGCATGGCTAGACCATTTGCTTAGCATTTTATAATCGTTTTATTATCTTCTTTTCTTGGTGATCTTTACTATAGTTGGCGACATTTTAGACCTAATCAATCCTCTATAAGATCAATTGAGCTAGTTCATCTCAATTTGATTTGACATTGTATACCCAGAGAAGTGAGATTTGAGTTTTTGGGATTCGAACAAGCAATTGGTCTTTTGTATATTTTAGGGACTAATTTCTCTTTTCTTCAAGTTACTAACTTTCAAGCTTCTTTTGCTTGTGTGTTTAGGTGCATGAACCTGNGCTTCTTTTGCTTGTGTGTTTAGGTGCATGAACCTGCGCTCTCACGGTTAAGAACATCTATTATTGATTCTGAGGGACAATAAAGCTCTAGAAGGTCAAAACGCACATGTTCGTCAAGAAGCAGACACCTTCAACACTTACAGCGCCTCAACTTTGAGATGGAAGGGGTACAAGACACAGCAGCTGCGGGCAACATTTCCAATCCGCCGGTTCGGACCAAAGGCACCCATGATGAACCTACACCAAATGGACTGCATGTCGGGATCCGACCGCCAACGATCAACAACAACATATGGGGAACCAAGGGTATCGACCGCCATTCAACATCTACCAAGCTAACCTAAATCATGCTTATCGGAGCATTAATGTCGCCAACCCACATGACCAAGTGTACCTGACTAAAAAACCCTTGTACGTCCAAAGAGGATTTCAGCCCCAACCCCAATACAACCCTCAAGATGGCTACCAACGAAAGCAAACCTTCCCTTACAACATTCTACCGGGTTTCCAAAGTGCTCCAATCAACCTCCAACTGCATCATTCAAGCAATGTTGCACCTATGGTTGCGAAGGAGGATAAAAGCAATGCAATTCTTAAACAACTCTTAGAGGGTCAAACAAGAAACAACATCAATTTCGGTTCTTTCAAGAAAGAGATCCACGCTAAGGTCGATCACTTCTATTCGGACCTCAACGCTAAATTTGAGACTATGTTTTCCCACTTGAAGGCTCACGACAACTAAGTCGCACAAGTTGCTTCAACTTCTAAGCGCCCAATGGACCAACTACCGGGAAAGTCCAAGTCGGCTAAGGAAGAGTATGCTAACGCTATCTCCACAGTTTTTCTTATCGAAGACAATGAGAAACAAGTTGGGGAGATAAAAGAACCAAAGCTGATCTTGACCATTTATGTTGAAAACATAAACCAAGCTAAGGCATTGGTTGTGTAGAAGGAGTTGGACGTGTATGTTCTCAAGCTTTCCTTCCTGGGTCGCTTCTTGGCACAATACAAGGCTGAAATACACCAAGACAAATAAGCGCTCAAGAACAGATTACCACATATCAAAGCTATATTGAGTAATCTGAATTGTAGTGAGTCCATGAAGGAAAAAATTTGAGCCAAGATCAAAGACTTTGAGATCATCACGAAAGACTTTGATAAGATGACAATATGCACTGGATCCAACGCTCTTACTCTTCCTAGTGAAGATGGTCTAGCTAAACGCTTAGATCCATGGAGTTTTGCTCTTTCATGCACTTTAAGTTCTATTGAGTTTGAGAATTGTCTATGTGACTTAGGTGCTAGCGTTAATGTTATGCTTTTATTGGTTGCTAATAGATTGGGTTATGTGTCTTTTGATCCATTTATGATCTCTCTAGTCCTAGCGGATAGGTCGATGAGGAAGCCGATTGGCATGTTGACAAAGGAACGCAAGTGCTTTCTGATTTCGTGATTCTTGAGATGGAACAAGAACCGAAAGACCCACTGATTTTTTTGGTTGTCCATTTCTCGTTACTATGGGCACATGTATTGATGTAAAGAATGGAACCATTTGTCTCGACCTTGGGAACTATGGCATTCAAACCTATGAAATCAAAAAACCAAGGGGCAAGTCCCTAGTTGAAGGTCAGGCCTTTTGAATTGGAATTGTTCAAAATGATGGTAGCGATGAGGATGTTAGAGCTCTGCCTACTTGGCAAAGGAAGTTTATGACTACATGGGATTTGTGCCTCAGCCGCCTCTGCCTATACACTTGGCAATTCTTGATGGCCAAAGGGCAACACCTTGTAGAATGCTATATGGAATCCCGGTCCAAATTCATAATTGTTTGGTGGAAACGGACCTCTATGTCCTTGATCTACATGTACCACCAAACGAGAACTTGTTGTTTGGGAGACCATTCTTAAAGACTGTTGGAGCTAATGTTAGTTTTGAAAGTGATGAACTCATCTTGAGGGATATCGATGAGAGAGTTGTCTACTTTCCTTCTGGTATATATTCCTCCAAGTGCGAACAATATTTTCAAGAAAATGGATATGTTGGAGAGCAAGGAAACAGTGGTGAAGATGGTTCAATAGATGAGTATAACAACAACGGTATTCTGGATGAAGCAAGTGTAGTGGGGACTAACTAATCTATGGGTAGATACAAACCTCACTTATAAATTTTGTATCAGCTTGTCATTCAAGACGAATTTGAGGAGTTTCAGATTAAAGTCAGAAACACTTAAAGGACCATATTTTGAGGGGCTGGAACAACATGAGAGTGTAGCCAACTAGATCAGATCACTTGAAGGCGAGGGCATCTACAATCAATCAACGATGGACATGCTTATTGACATAATCACAAAGCTTGAGTCCATCAACCTATTGAACTAAAGGCGGTAACAAAGTCAAGCTAAGTGACTTTAAACAAGCTTACTTGGGAGGAAGTCTCATGTCTAATCTTGTAAATATTTTAATTTTCATTATAAATTTGGATTTTTTATGGATGGTTTTGTTTGGGAGTTGAATTTTTCAGGTTAAATGAGTTTTGAAGGTCAAAATTAAGGATATGGGTGCGGTATCGACCAGAAATATCAGTCTATTATGACTGATATCGAGCATAATTTGGAGCATCGCCTGGACCAATCAGCATAGACCGATGCACAAGACCGATAAACCTATATCGGTCAGGTGTATCGGTGGAGCATGACCTATGCACATCAAGAGGAAACCACAACTCAATACCGGTCACTGGTGTACCACTGACCAATGCAGGAATTTCAGTCAGTTACATCGACCCCTACTGATCGATGCGAGGTACAATTTTGGGTCAGATTCGATTTTTCGGTTTAACTCAGTTTTATTCGGTTTAGCTCAATTCAAAACCCCTTAAACACATCTTCTTCACTCTCAAACGATTTTTAACTCCATTTTCACAACACCTTGTTTCCTCAACACCAAAATCCCTATCTTCATCACTTTTCAACTGATTTCCATGATTTTCGTTTGGGTTTTTCTATTACTATCTAGTTCATTCCATCATCACTTCATTCAAGCAACCAGGGTATGATTTCAAGGTAAAGCTTTTATTTTTTTTCTTGTTATTTGTGGATTAGTGTCCCTTGAGCTTAGTAAACCTATCTGTATATGGTTTTTGTTGTTTGACTTAAGTGATTGAACCCTATTTCCTCATTTTGGAAATTTCATGGTTAAAGTTTAAAAACTTGCATTGAAAAGGTTTAGGGAATTGATTAAATGATGTTTCTAGAAACGCATTGTAGAATGATTATGCTTATGGTAGAGACCTCATTGATTCAAGCTTTGAAACTAAATTTGATTTGAAATCTTGATGCATTTTGCCTAAAGTTATCACCTTTGAGAAAAGAGATGTTTGAACAATGGATTTAGAAGAGATTGTTCGCTTCTCGATGTTTATTGATGCATTATTCTTGTTTGTGATCAATGGGACTTATTTATGTTTGATTTGTGATGACGAACTCAAATGATTGCTCGTTTGTTTTCAATATGTTTGTCATTGAACTTTTGTTTGTCTACATCTCTTTTATAGCTAACAACATGTCATATTGTGTGTCAACCTTTGGAAACAAAGGCAAGGGGATTGCCACAATCAACCTTAGGCCAAGGAGATATGATTTGAGGATAATGTGAGGAATGAGGGATGAAGCACAAATCACAATCAGGGAGCCTACTGAAAGGCAGATTCGCCAAGATATGAGTATATCTCCAGCCTCAAAAGAAGGGCTTTGCTCGGAGGGAGTTCCTTGGAGCTCTATAATATTTTTGCCAACATGGTTTCGTTGCATCCACTTTCCTATGTGGAGTAACATTGAGTGAGCTTGAAATCAATGATGATGTAAGGAATATCATGAAGAATATGGGTCTTGAGAAACTCCTCTCAATGCATCACAGAGCGTTCCAAGGCCTAACATGCATGTTCCTAGCAACCCTACAAGTTTTTTCTAACTCGGAAGAAGACATAGATAAGTATGGTGGGGACACACAATGTAGAAAAATAAAAAAGAATTTGCATGTTTTAGGATCGAGTCTAGATTAACTTGCATAGCTAATCAATGATGTTATCGGTTTCTATAGAGTTTGTGTAACCTTGTTGAGTAGTTTTAGCAAGTATGCCTAGTGAGAAACAAACTGGAGCTTAAGCATGTTAGGTACTCTTCCCGATTTTTCTATTTGGGTACTAGAATTGGCTCTAACCTTAAGGACTCTTGTCTATAAGATTGAAATCGAGCTTGAAGTCCTTGATTAGGTCCCCTAGGGTATGCGATTTTGGCTAAGGGTTCCCCCATCTCTATGCTATCCCAAAGAAAATAAAATAAAAAGAATGTAGTCTCGTGGTAAGGAGACGAGAAAGGGGTCCCAAATGGATCGATGTTTGATCAACCTGCTACGAGTATAATGTAGTAAGGAAACAGACAAGGGGTCCCAAATTGCTCCGCGTCCTATCAACTTGCTAAGGGGAAAGTAAAACGGTAAAGAGAATGTAGATAATGGTGAGGAGACGGGCACTAACATTGTAGTAAGGAGACGGGCAAGGGGTCCCAAGTTTCTCCGTATTCGATCAACCTGCTACGCGAACACCGAAAGAAAAAGAATAAGGCCAAAGTGCCACGTTTATGAAATAAAGAGTATAAAAGGGAAATGGACCCGAAGCCACTAGCAACTTGAAGGTTTTGAAAAGGGTTGATAGTAAGGATTTAGGTAGATACTCTATAGTTTGAGATTATTTTCTTCTTTTTAAGTCACCATAGCCTTGAGATGCTGTCCAGTGTTCAGTTCTGCTAGATGCTTGGAAGATTGATGCTTTTAGTTGTGGGTTACTCTTTTGATGCTTATCTGAGATCGCTTGCTTTGTTGCCTTACTCATAACCCGCTTAACTGAGGTACCCGCCTTATTTCAAACCTGTCTCCTATACCGAACTTTTTTCTTGCATGAGGATAAGCAAAAGTTACGTTTGGGGGAGTTGATATGTAGTGTTTTTGGTCGGTTATTACCCGTATTTTAATCTGTTTTTCATTAGTTTAGGATTGCATTTGTGCATACTTTGTGTTCAGGTGATGGAGAGGACTTATGCAAGGAAGAGAAACAAAACAATATCGGACGTAAGTATCGGTCACGTTTAACTGATACAGGACAAAGGAGATAGAATGAAGCCACATCGATCCCAAGTGTCAGACCAAAGTGGTCGACATAAAGGGAATCCCGAACAAGAAGTAGATCGGCCAGGTTCATTGGTTTGCCATGGCCGATATAAGAAGAGAGGAAGATTTTAAGGCTGGATATGGGTTGTAGATCGGTCTGAGCTGACCGATACGAGAAGAATTGCAAAGATTGGAGCTGGAGCGGCCGCATACATCAGTTAAGCTTGCCCGCTGCAAGCTTGAAATGGATCAGCCAAACCAAATCGGCCAGTCTTGACCGATCCAGTTCAACAAAAGTCAACATCCAAAGTTGACCCAATCGGATATATCTAAGTTTTTAGAGACTATATATATATATATATGAGTAATTTTTCTAGGAGGTCACTATTTGGTANATCCAAAGTTGACCCAATCGGATATATCTAAGTTTTTAGAGACTATATATATATATATGAGTAATTTTTCTAGGAGGTCACTATTTGGTAACTTATTGTCTAGTTTGTCACTTGTGAGAAAGTTATCACTTTCTCGACAATGTATGGCTTGTGATGACTATTTCGCCTCTGTGGCCAAATTCAATCATTGAAATTCACACTTTGACATTACGATTTGTGGAACCAAATTCAATGATTTGCAAACAAAACTTAGATGTTTTCTAACAAACAGAACTTATATGTTTTCAAACAAATGAAACAAAACAGAATTAGGGAAATAGTTTAAGTACAAAGATGTTTTCAAACAATCATAAGTAACTTAGGATATATGGGCTATGTAAGAAGCATTGACATGTAATGCATATTGTTTCCGCATGGAATTCACATCTTCATCTCTTATTGTTTCAATTTGATCTGCAACCATTCCTACGCAATGAAATCAAGAACGGTAAAAACAGAATTGGAAAGATTGAATTTGAAGTCCAAACATGGAAGACCGACTTGAGAAATGATGAATTTCAGACCTTTTCAGACAACTTATATGCAAAAAGCGAGACATGGTAAAACTCTATTTATTTGATGTAAACGAGACATCTAGTATAGAACACAACATCAACAGAAGAGATGACTATTTTTATTTGGAGGACTATTGAATGAGTCTGGTATATGAGGGGGATTCAAGACGGAATTGAGAAATGTAGAATTTAATAACAGTAAAACCGAATTGAAAAGATTGAATTTGAAGTCCGAACATGGAAGACCGACTTGACTTAAAAATTATGAATTCCAGAACAGGAATCCCTAAATGCAAGATTTTGAGAAAACAAAAAAAAAACAGAATAACATCACAAAAATCTTCAGAAANTGAATTTGAAGTCCGAACATGGAAGACCGACTTGACTTAAAAATTATGAATTCCAGAATAGGAATCCCTAAATGCAAGATTTTGAGAAAACAAAAAAAAACAGAATAACATCACAAAAATCTTCGGAAAAAGAAGAAGAAGAATTAGATCCGAGAAATCAAAACCTGATTACAAACGCCGCCACAAATATCATCAGTCTTCTTAGAACAGTAATGTCCACCAGCTTCTCCCATCATCCACCACATCCTAATCCAGATCCGCCGAATTAGCAAATATTTACCAAAATGCCAACAACCTTTTGAATTCAAAAGCTCCGTTCTTCGGCGATTATGGAGCCCAAAAATACCCAAAGCCGATCTCCGGCGAAAATCCCACAACGCACTTCACTCTTGGAAAGAAAAATTCAAATTACTCTCCAATCTAACAAAACTGAAACTAGAAAATCAAGAGGTAACCAAAACCCTTAATCCATAGTTTCAAATAGGAAACCAAAAAACAGAAATTCGAATCAGAACACAATAACAACAATAAAAAATCAGAATTTAGAATGAATTAAAATGGTGAGTGAGTAAAGAGAGAATGAGATGAACAAAAAAAAAAGGTTGTGTCCTCTCTGGAAATGGGTTTCACTACACGATTAAGAAAGACAAGAGGAGAATTTCATAAATAGAGGACAAAAGAGTAACTGCACAAACATAAAAGTGACTTCCGATACACAAGTGACTAAATGAGCAATATCTTTTTAAAATGTGACTCTAGGGACAATTTGTTCTATATATATATATATATATGTTTTAGACCTAGTTTTCTCGTAAATTTCATTCCACTTTTGCTTCTCTTTGCTATTTTGCGAGACTTTGGATCCTGAAGTCTTTAATATTATTCATTTTGTCTAATCTTTCTTATTTCTTGTTTTCTATCATGCTTAAGCATAAATCCATCATGGGATCTTGTGTTTTAACTATGATTAGTGAGTAGTTTGTTTCTAAGTGAACGGTTAGGCTAGATTAGGGTGATTTGGGGATGATTAATGATGTTTAGAGCTTAGATTGTTCATTATCTTCACTTATTTAATGTGCTTAATTCTAGATTAGACTTAGCTACCCAAATCTAGATCTTAGGAAAATTGTTGTCTGAGAGGTGTTCGATGAAATTTCTGATTGAGTTAAACTTGTGCTAAGTGAGGTCTTTCCAAGAGATTGTGTTAGTTGTTGCTTAGTAGTTGCATAAACTAGACCTTTAATGCTTCTTAATTCTTGTATTTGGTCAATATATTGTGTGGATGCATGATTATGTTGAGGTTTCTACCACATGAGTGGATTAATCTAATTTGGATAGTTCTTGAACTAAGGATTAGCACTGTATGATAGAATTGAGCATCACTAGTTTGAACTGATCACCTGAAATCGCATGCCTAGACCATTTTCTTAGCATTTTATTATCATTTTATTATATTCTCTATCTTGTTGATCTTTACTACAATTGACACCATTTTAGATTACTATTTTACATTTTTCTTATGATTGTTTTGGTGATAGAAAAACATCCATCTACTTAGACCTAATTGATCCTCTATAAGATCAGTTGAGCTAGTTCATCCCAATTTGATTCGACATTGTATACCCAGAGAAGTGAGATAAAAACCATTTTTATCACCCCCTTGTGAAACATCATCTCATAATTTCAACAAAATCTCTTTCTAAGCTTATCTCTCTAAATGAGTTTCTAAGTTCTCTCTAGTTTTCCAAAAATCTTAACATCTTTATAAGTCTTGTCTTCTTTCTCTCATTTGTAAGTCGACGGTTCTACCCTTTTGCTTTAGGTGACCATCAACGGTCCAAGGTCTATCAATACGACGACTATCACGACTTTTGTGGGGAGGTAGTTTTCTAACTCTGGTTGAGCATATAAAAAAAGTCGAGAGTTAAGTGCCTATTTTATTCCCTTTACCTAGAATTTACCATTCTCGTTTGTCAATTTGGCTTAGTCAATACGACTCTCCGCTCGTGTTAGTCTAATACATTGGTATCATATGATATTTAGATGAATGATATATGCATCGTCTCTTTTAGTTTTACTCTAACATATTACGTATAAATTTAATTAAATTAATTAGACATGGAATTTATTGTAAATAGAATTATATCAGTTTTGTTTATCTATTTCTCATTTACGTTTGAGAACCTCCGCTCTTTTTTGTCCTTCCTATGCTCCGACATTGATCTCGTTGTTGTGAGCGGGGGATTAAATGTTTATATTCTCTTCTCTCCTTATGTATAGTTTAAATCGGAAAGTTTGGTAACAGGAGTCAATAACCTAGTGTCTAGTACTCCATGTTATTCTTAACAGGATTGAGGTTCAAATCTTCAAAGTGAACATTAAAAAGGTGGTCATGTAATCACTAGACTAAGTGGGGATTGGTAGTTTCGTCGATGGTCTATATTTGTCGTATTTGTAACCGACTTTTTCTAAGGGTTTTTGTTGGGAAAACGGCATATACGTTCCTATACTTAAGACATATGTGAAAATAACTTTCCGTTCTCAACATGGGCGTAAATCAATGCCCAAACTCATGTTTTTTTTTATTTTAGTTCTATACTCACGAAATTCCGGTAAATCTATACATCGTTGTTAACGTCGTTAATGAAGACGTTAACTCTGCTTACTGTGCTCGTAGTTGGAGATTAATAGGATGATGAGTCAGCATGTTGACTTAGTCAACTTAAATGTAAGANTGTGCTCGTAATTGGAGATTAATAGGATGATGAGTCAGCATGTTGACTTAGTCAACTTAAATGTAAGAAAAAAAGAGAGAACAAAACGGTGTTGTTTGATAAGGTGAAAAATTTAAGAAGGTGAAATTCTCTTACGAGAAATCGCAGAAATCGCAGAAGGGGATAAAACTTGAGACGGTAAAATCGAGTAGAGAGGAGCTGTAAATCGCAAATTCATTCCCAGAGTGGGATTTCAAGTTGCGAGATTGGAAAAATATGAGGTAAGTAGTAGTTAGGGTTTTGGTAATTTTTGGTGTAGTTGGGTAATTTCCGGTGTAGTTGGGTAATTTTCGGTGTATGTTCAGTTTTGGTTAGAAATCGAAATTAATCTAGTGAATGTTCTTCTTTTCAGCTCTTATGGAGATATTATGTTCCATATCTATTTCAATGGGAAATTTGATACGGATGAAGCTAATAGAACGAGGTATAAGGCGGAGAGATGCATATGCTTGAAGCACCACCGCTGTCACTATTCAATTCTCTCAATACTGAGCTTCCCGTTAATCTTTACGAACAGAGGATATGGTACAAGCTGCCATATGAAGATTTGAGTGACTTGAAGTTGTTATGTAATGGAGATGAAAGTTTTGATAGAATGTGTAAATCGGGAGAGTGGACCAGATTGGTTGAGGTTTATATGGAGCACGAAAACGTTGTTGGTGATGAAGCAAACCATGAAGAAGAAGAAGAAGAATCAATGGGAAATGGAGATGGAATCCGAGAAGATGTATCGAGAGAGTGTATATGTGAAGAAGAAGCTC
>OVAO01003248.1:0-11487 GCA_900406285.1 Biscutella auriculata | reverse complement strand
AGGTCGTTTATTCATTTTGGTGCTCTTCGAACGCAGGGATTGAGAGAACGACGAGTCAGTCGCTTAATCATCACCTTCGTCGGTCACCTTGCTCCAAGATGTGTTCTTTCCGTAGGGCCGTGTATCAACGCTAGTTCTCTATTGGCCCTGAGTAATCTTAAGGATTGTGGGACCCGAGTTCTCCCAGATCTCTTGGAACGCTATGAACGCCGGATCCAAGTTCTTGATCGTCAGATCGATGCAGCTCCTAGATCACATATATAGATTAATCATGGCTGATTATATATTCGAACATCATATGGAATGCTGTCTTTTTTTCCAACTGAATTATAAGCCAGATTATGATGCATTTTTGGAATGCAAGTGTCGACACACAATAGTTTTGTTTATTCAACACCTCCTTTTTGTATCATTTCACCTCCACATAACTAGAAAACAAAACAACCACAATTTATAAAGTAAATCACGAGTTTTAACCGTACGGCTGAGTTTTAAGACATATTTGACTCAATCGTAACATCTATTATAGCTCAGTCGTTACAACGTAATAATTACCCCTAAATATATGATTAGTATCCGTATGTCATCCATCAAAAGTTTATAGTCGTAATATGATGATTGGATAAACTATTTCAACCTAGGCGTAACAACTATGATAACTTAGCTGTATATTATTTAAACTCTTTTAAATAACTTGAATAATAATAATAAAATACATTGTTGGGATACCATAAGTCCGCCGTAGTAGAGAAATTATTTTCCGTAAATCAGCACACAAAACCCTATACTCTATATAATATTAACACATTCGCAGAATACCGTAAATAATATTTTAAACATGTTAAAATATTGCCACAATAACCATTTAGTGTAAATAATATAATATTTTAACAAGTTGAGATGTCTTATTACGGGGCTATGATGACTTATTACCTTACCGAGGTAGATACGTCCAAACATTTATACACCTTAAATTACAGCTATTAATATTATGGTTTCTTAATATTGAATAAAATGCGGTGAATCCATAAATCCATATATCAACCGCAATTAAATCAGATTTCAGCCTTACTAGACAAAATCCTAACAAATTTGGAGAAACTATTATCTTTTTTCTTTTAAACAGTTGTATCTAGTAACTTAGTCGTAGTAAAAACATTAGTTAGTAGTGTAAGACAAATTTTGTAACGTAAATCAGCCACTAAAGCATGAATTTACTCCGTTTAAAGCATAAAATTACTCTGTATATCAGCCTTAATTAAGTATTATACATCATATTAGGGTTAATGTGATAATATATAAATATTTCTTATATATTGCTTATGAAACTGTTATCAAATAAGTGTTAAGGTGTCCCTTAATATTATTATGAGTACTTTTGGTATGAAAACGTAATCAATCCACTGGAAGAGATTATTCCAGACTATAAATTCCTTCTTTTTCTCTCTCTCTCTCTTCATATTCGTCTTTAAGGGAGTTGTGTTTCTTCGTCTTAATCGGCGCTTCTTTGATTTCCCATGGTTGCCTCTCCTTGGGCAGAGGGTTGCGCCTCTTGTGTGCCTTTTGCTCTTCCTCTTTACCTTATAATTATGCCGAGATATTTTTGCTCGCTCGTTGCTCTTTCACTTCTTTCTCTATACAAAAGCCACACAACATGTTTTCTTCCAGTATCGACGATCTCGAAATCCGAGCAAACATGTCAAACATATCAGATAGTTTCCCAGCAGACATGTCAGACAACTTAGGGAGTTCGACGCAGGCTCCAGCGTCAAGTGGTTCGAGCTGGAAAATAACGCCAGTGTACTGAGTTCCAAAGACATGTTGGTGTGGTAACCCAATCGTTGTTAGGACCTCGCAAATGAACGAGGATCCGTGTCGGAGGTTCTATCGATGCGTTGTAGCAACAGAGGAGGAGGTATGATAGAGTAAAGTTGAAATTGTTAACCGAAAATTGGTTGAGTAATTGATTTGGATTGATACTTTATGACATGTTAATGCATTCGTAAAGTAGAACTTGTTAAGAATTCTTATGATTTGTTTGCATTTGGCAGTTGAAGAATGACAGGCATGTATTTAAATGGATGGACGAAGAAGTTGGCGTTGAATTGGAAAAGATGAGGAAGAAATTGGCTAAGATACGCCACCGTTTGACTCATGATGAGGAGGAAATTAAAGAGGAAATTCAGGAGGTTAAAGAGGGTGTGGGGGGAGAATTTCCAACGAATAATATTAACAGACATGAACTTAACAAATCACTTTCGTGGCCAGATTGATCAAATGGAACTGCGTGTGATGAAGAAGACAATGTTAGTGTTCTTGGTTTCTGTAGTTGTTTTAGTTATATGTATGAAAGCAATGTGATGCTCTAGAGACATGTTGTTAGATCTCGGTCGTGATAAATCCAACGGAATAAACCATTAGAACATACCCGTAACAACTAATATATCTCAGCCGTATAAGACTAATTAGTAATCGTAAATCTGACGTAAAACGTATCCCTAAACGGTGTCTTTTTATAGCTCAACCAAACACTAACATGGAACGCACGATAGTTTCAAATGTCAAATCTAACGGCTGAGATAACTTACTACGCAACAATGATGGCCTACTAGGCAACTATGATGAGATATCACGAGGGATATGATGTTTTTTACTTTACCGATATAAGAGAATGGTTTGACACTAAAATTGAGTAAACAAGGAACGCAGTAATTCCAAATTTCACATCTAACAACTGAGTTATGTAGTTTTATTTTTGTCCTATCTGAGGTATGTGACATAATTAAGCCAGAATCAGCCGGATAAAAATTTCCGTAAACCGTAATTCAGCCGTAAAGGAACACACCAGTACTTACTTAATGGTTGGGATAAATTTGATTACAAGGCTGAGTTTTCATACAACATCGATTTTATCCCAGAAACACACAATTGGACGGAACTCCACAACAGATGACCATTCACTCATCCTCTTGTGCCGTTGATTATGGTTAATCCAACAGATAATATTATTACATTAATTTTTTTTTTATCTTCCCCTTTTTTTTCTCTTCCTCTTTTTTTCTCTCTTCCTCTTCGTCTTAAAGGGAGATGCGTTTTAAAGGGAGATGTGTTTCATAGAAATTCTTCTCTCTTTCTTTTTTCCTTCTCTCTTCCTCTTCTCTAGACTCTTTCTGTCGACTTTTCTCTGGCCTTCATCTTTGAAATTTTCAGAAGGGCTCTCTCATAATGACATCTCTGTTATTCTGTTCCTAGTTGGCTTTCTCAAGTCTGCCGTCTTGTCATTATATCAATACCGAGCGACGGTCACTTGACATAGTATCCATACCTACGTGGATTCAATATAGATGTGACCATTGAAAGATGAGGAGGCAGCTCTAAGTTATATTGGTTATGGAGATTTACCGTGTCAGGAAAAGAATGTGTTTTCTCTCCCAGCTTCATAACTTCATGACATGTTCTCCACTTCCCCGGGACTTCGAGCATCCCCAATCCATCTCCTCTTTTATTAGGGATAGATGTCCTTGTGAGGTACCTAAGTGATTGGCTTACAAGATTTTTCTTCATCAACAGCAAATATATGTCCTTGTGGGGTACCTAAGTGATTCGCTTACAAGATTTGCCTTCATCAACGGCAAATATATGTCCTTGTGAGGTACCTAAGTGATTGGCTTACAAGATTTATTTTCCTCAATGGCAAATATATGTCCTTTCCCGAAGTTCCGATATCTATGGCCAGAAGAACCATCATCTCTAGGGGAGTATTAGGGATAAATGTCCCACATCGGAAGTAGGAAGGGATCCTAGCTAATATATAAGGGATATGAGCCAATCCACTCATTTCCAATTGGTTTTGAGTTGGAAGTCCATAGAACTTAACATCCTTTTTCGGGTGCCTTTGCGTTTGTGCCTTTTGTAGATCGTCAGATTGGCCTTCGAGCCTTTGTAATCCGTCGACTTTTCTTAATGAAATATCATTTCTATTGTTTTTGTAGCATTTATTTTGTACGATCTATTTTATTTAAAGTTCATATGCAACATAATTTGTTTCATTTGGCGTTTCTGCCTTTTTAGATCGTTCAATACACAACGACTCAACCACAATTAAATAACAAATCAGTCGTATATAAACAACAACTCAACCACAAAATATAAAGTAAATCACGAGTTCTCACTTTACACATGTGTTTTGAGACAAACTTGACTCACTCGTAACAACTATTATAATTCAGCCGTTATTTGTGATGTAATATATTTTGATGTAATATAATTATGTTCTAAAATATAGTTCTAATTAAATTTTTCAATTATAAGTTAGATTAATTCATTATAAATAATAATGTGTTCAAAATAAACTATTAAATAATAAAGAGAGTCTTTAGTTTAATAATATAATAATAAAGCATATTCTTTTAGTGTAATATTTGGTGTTGTGGTGGGAGAAGGATGTTGCTTTTAGTGTTAAAACACATTATTTCCACACTATTTTAGTGATAAGGTTGGAGTTAATGACAACTGATATAATTATCGTTGTATAGAACATCTGAGCTATTAATGTCTTATTAGGCAGCTCTGATATGTCATATCACCTGAGAAAGTATGTCTTTTTACGTTACTGATGTAAAAAGAAGGGGTCGACACAAACATCGAGATTACATGGAACGCGATAGTTTCAAATTTCATATAAAACAGTTGAGTAATATAGCTACGTCGTGGATGAGGTATGAGAAAAAGTTATTCCACGAGACAGTAGTCGTATTAGGACATTTTCTTACCCGTAAATCAGCTGTGAATAGCATCTTCAATTTGTTGAAACTGAAACTGAAACTTCACATCTTCAAGTTGTTGGAAAATCGTTGCTTCACATGGCTTACTCTGAGCTATCTCTTTGTCTGCTATTGAGCTATAATGTTTACTTACATTTTCTCTAACTCGTGGTAGATGAATGATGTTTAGATTTAGCTATCTCATGGTAGATGAATGATGTCTCTTTGTCAAATGATGTCTTATTTGCTATCTCTTTGTTTCAATACACAACCGCAAAGAAAACCCAAATCAGTCGTAGTAGACAAAGTACATTCAATAAATCTAGTTTGAAAGTCAGCCATATTGGTCAATATTAAAATAATCAACATTTACCCTATATTGATACAATATCACATGTAGTTAATATTACAACTTTCGCTAATAAATCAGTCGAAAAACGGCTGGGAAATCATATATCAATCGTATTATGTGTTTTGTTCCTTTAAGCCATCTGCAAAACATATTTAAATAGGCTAGGAAAGCGTAAGTTGGTCGTATTGCAAAGTTCAAGATGTCAGCGTATTGTTAATATTAAGTAATTCCACATGACCAAAAAAATAAATCAGCCGCATCTCAGAGTTAATAGTAACAAAATTCAATTCACAACCTGCCAACAAAATAAAAATAAAATCAGTGCATAAAATCCCTTCTTATTCTCTTAGGCAATACGGTTTTGTATCAAATCAAATCAGTGCATAAAAGCATAAACCCACTACTTCTTATTCTCTTCATTAAATTGCATCACAAGTTTTGTATCACAAGATAATGGCTAACGTCGAAAGAACATATTCTCTGGCTGATCTACCCGACAAACTTCTGGTAGATATCATGTTACGGGTCTCAAGGTCGAGCCTCGAAGATGGTGCATCTCTCGGGAAGGTATCCCAATCGTTTAGAAGGC
The DNA here is from genome assembly GCA_900406285.1 of Biscutella auriculata. Taxonomy (NCBI): domain Eukaryota; kingdom Viridiplantae; phylum Streptophyta; class Magnoliopsida; order Brassicales; family Brassicaceae; genus Biscutella; species Biscutella auriculata. The sequence goes on along the minus strand of OVAO01003248.1, from coordinate 5,783 downwards.
CCAGGAACACTGAAGGCATTAGAAGGGAATGTCATCTCAGTCCCGTGGAATTTGAACCAGCCATCGGAGAAAGTGAGAAGGTAAGAAGTTTAGGCATAGCCATGACACGATTTTGTGTAGCAAGGAATCCCGAAGCATTGTACCGGGAATGACTTACTTCATACTTTGATATTCGAAGAAAGGAGAGAGCATATGAAGGATTGGCACAATTAAAAGCCGCTGCAAAGAAAGGTGATATGTGTGGTTTTTTATCTCATTTTAAGCCTTGTTTTCATTCGATTTTAATTAGTTTAGGATGCATTTAGGTCCAAATAGGCTTGTATTTGTGTATATATTGCATCTTAGGTGTCTAAGAAGGAATTGTGCATCACTCGGGAGTTAAAACGGATCAATGAGCCGAGAATCAACGTTTTCAGCAGCTAGGAGTGCTCAGGCCAGTTGGATCGGTCAAGAGAGGAGCTTGGATCGGTCAAGGGTGCTCTAGTCATCTGGATCGGTCAATGACCAGACCTGGATCGGTCACCACTTGACCGATCCTGAACCTGCTCGGGAGAAAATCTAAAAAATCCTACTTTTATCACGTTTTTACCCCTTGTTGCCTCATTATAAATACTTGTTTAAGCCTAAAACCCTAGAGAGAGAGATTTTAGTTTCATTTTGTTTCTCTCTTTTGTCCCTCTCGCTTGTTCTTTCCATTTTGCTACTTTGTAATGCAATTTCTTTAAGTTTTTAAGTTTTAATCTTGTTTCTTTGTTCATTTCATTTATTGTTATTGTTAGATCTTCTTATTTCTTGTTGAATCTGGTTAGTTTGTCTTGAATCTTGCTAGTTTCTGATAGATCTGGTAGATCCGTATTGTTTTTGTGTAGTCTGCTATTTCAATCTTTTTATTCCTTTTCTTGCTCATCTCTTCCATGGAAAAACATAATTTCTCCTTAGATCTTTGTGTCTATCCCACAGATTGTGAGTAGTCACCTTTTAGGTGGTTGATTGAGCAAGATTATGGTATTTAGATTCTAGATCTATGTGTTTAGGGCTTGGAATCACGAGTATCTTCATGCAATAAGATGCTCTTAAGGCTTGGTTGGATTTGGCCAATCCAATCATTGATCTAAAGAAGACTTCTAAGCCCGAGAGGGTTAGATAGACTTTTGTTCATGTCTATTGCAGTTCTGAAATTATATTCTTGAATGGATAGATTTTAGGATGATTGTACTAGGGATCTTTATACATCTGATATGTTTAACATGCGGAAGTCCGGGTGTTAGCATCATTTGGATAGGTGTTAATCACGCGAGAGCGGTTTAATTCAATTTGGAATACTAAAGATCTGAGATCACCCGTTGGATGAAATTAATCAATAGACTTAAGATTTATTACCAGAAATCAACTGCCTAGTGAACTACCTATCTTTATCTCTAAAATTAATTATCGTTGTTTACTTGCATTTCCAGTGACAGTGTTCGTTCCTCTTAGACCCAAAATAAACATTATAGAGTATTACTGTTAACTAGCATCATCCTGATTTGGTTCGACATTATACCCGACCATAGCTATCCACACGAAAAAACCCTATTTATCAAAAGGTCACATCAAAGCGCAGTATCTCTACGGCATGATTCAAGTTTGTTGGGGTGTCGAAAGAAGAGACGAATGTCTCGACATGTTGGCTACACTTATGAAACCATCGTTGCTGGAATCCGTCGTTGAGGGATATAGACCTTTTACGGGGAGGTGAAGATAAGTCGAAGGAGATGGTATTGGACTATGTTTCTGATTGCAACTGTGACGAAGACCACAAAGGAGAATATTCGGATTACATAGACAATATGTTTGAATGGAGGGCAGATCCAGTTGTTTTTGGGCCCGTGAAACGAATATGTTTTTTTTTCACAAATAATTTATTATTCACCATGAGTTAACCCAGATTTAAAGTTGTATTGATATCAAAAATTTCTTGTTTGCTTAATGCTCAGGTTTGTTTATTTTTAAGGATTTAAACTAGGGATCTCTTTACACTATTGTTTTGTAGTATTTCTTTTGTACGATTTGTTTCATTTAAAGTTCATATACAACAAAACTAGAATTTCAGTTGTTGAAAGAACAATATAATCATACATAAATAAGCCGTTATAAGTAACTCAGCCCTAACAACTCTTATAACTTAATTTACACTTTACTTTACGGCTCAGCTTTGACACAAAGTTGACTCAGTCGCAACAACTCTTATAACTCAACCGTTGTAACGTAATAAGTTAGCCCTAATAACATAATAACACAAGATCATGATGATTGGAATATACTATTAGAACCTAGTTGTAACAACTAGTATAACTCAGCTGTATAATATTTAAATATAACTCATCCTTTAAAAGAGTACATCTGATCATTAATTAATATCGAGAAAACATGATACTCGTCTAAATAAAACAAAGAATAATATAATAATAAAAACATTGTTGAGATGTCGTATTACGAGTAATTGAAAGAACCTCTGATACGGATTCAGCCCCGTTCTCAAGGTCAACACAATGATTTCTTCGCCACACCAACAACGAGTAGGTACTCTGTACACCCTCGATTTTTTCCAGATATGGCCTGACGCTGGATCCTTTGACGAAATATCGGAATCGTCTGTCAACTGTGGCGAACTTTGCGAACTCTCAGATATTTCGGACATGTCTGCTACGACGGTGGGAATAACTCGATTTTGTTTGAAAACGATGCTGGGGGGAAAATGTGTATGGGGATTTTGGGCAACCTAATAAGACATCAGAGTTGAAAGAATAGGAAATTATATTCTAGAGTTATTATCTAGTGTATAGACCCAATCTCTATTAAATATATGCAAAATAATACGACTGAGTTCTGGTTTAACGTGGTTGTTTTAGTACGGAGTCTAATTTATGTTAAACGGCTAACTTTTGGTTTGATTGCGCCATATTATGGTATACCATAGATGAATACTTCATATTATAAGAGACCATGGTTATTATTAACGACTGACTTATGGTTTAATTATGGTTGACTCTTGTTTACAATGGCTTGGTTAACGACATATTTAATTCTAAAATTTGGCTCAACTATTTCATGTTGATTTATAAATTACAATTTTTTTAAAACGATTGCCTTGTGTTCTAACTTCCGTTGATTTCTATTTGGTTTTGGCTGAGTTACTTCTCACGACCATCAAATTGATTATAATACACGGCAGACGATGATGCGACATAGAAAGGAGTGTTTTATCAAGAAAAGTCGACAAATTACATAGGCCCGAAGGCCGATCGAGCGAACTACAAAAGACACAAACGCCGAAAGTGCAAGAACGAAAGAGAGAAGCTTCAACAAGCTGTGTTATTGGGTGGGGGGGGGGTGACGACAAGGAAAAGAAAGCATAGAAGAACACTGCAGCAAGGCAATCGGAAATCGAAAGAACTACAGAGGACGCTTAGCTGCAACCGGCACCCCAACCAACGCTAGCTCAATAGCAGCCCGGAGAAACGTCTCCGAGACACTAGAAAAACTATGGATTGGGGTAGGTGAAGCGCGCCGCTCTAGAACACCCACTTCCACCAATCCACGACAATAAGGTTACTGTCAAATTGCATCCACATTAATGTGGATACAACGACAAGCAACCGTAGATCAGTGTAGATACAACGAGAAGACGATGGTCGTCGAGCAGTATGTGGGAAATGTCATTTATCAGAATCCATGAGAAAGCCCTTCTGAAAGCATGGAGAGAAGGCAAGAGAAAAGACGAGAGAGATAGTCTAGGGACGACGAAACGGTCCCGAACGAGGATTTTGTTCGATCAAGACAAAGAAATGCATCTCCCTTTAAAGACAAACAGGAATAGAGGGAGAGAAAAAATAAATTAGAGACTGGAATAATCTTATCCGTTGGATTGATTATGATCAACGACAACAAAGAAAAAAGAAACTAAAGATGAAATCACCGTCGGGTTATGCATGACTTGTGGAATAAACTTTTCCAATACCTCAGCCACAATGTAAATAAAAACTAGATAAATCAGTCATTATACATGAAACTTTAAACCGCCGCGTTCGTTCCATGTTATCTCGATGTTTGTGCCGACCCGTTCTCTTATCTTACATCGGTAACGTAAAAAGGTATACATTCTCAGATGATATGACACATCATACCTGCCTAATAAGGCATCATAGCTAACTAATAGGACATCATAGCTCCGTAATAAGGCATCTTAACTTGTAAAAATATTATATTATTACACTATAGGGTTGATGTGCAGATATTTTAATATTTTAAAAATATCATCTACAGTATTGTGCTGATGTGTGTTTATACTATATAGAGCATAGGGTTTGGTGGGTTGATTTACTATAGTATGATGTAACGCTGATTACGGGGTATAACCATCCTTTTACGGCGGACTTAAAGTCTCTTTACGGATGTGTTATACTGGTTTACTCTCGACCGTTGGATTGTTTATAAATTTGATCCTAGTTGTGTTTTTGTTTAATCTCTATTTGTTGATGGTAGTCGCTCTTAAGCGACTACGATTTTCTTTGGTGCCTCCATGTCACCAATCCGTGTGATTTGCACGGTGGTTTCTCCCGTCGTCGTTAAAGAGACCACCTATTAAAAGAACCATTTCGTCGGATTCGAAATCGAGTATCTCTATAGAATGAGGACTAAGGTAGCATCCCAGAACCAGTGTGGCATGTTACCATATTCGTTAACTTCTTAGAATTAATCGCACATATATTAAATATATGTTTTCTTTACAAAATTTTCGGCTACCATATATATAAATCGTTATTAGTAACCCCATGAAACACGTGTGGTTGTTAGTTTAACAACAAAATTAATGTTTTAAAACCATGCAGTCTTTGTAAAAAAAATTATTAAAAGAATGTATCGTTAAGGAATGATCGTCACCTAGAATAAAGGTTTCCGATAATTGTTATGCTTCTAAGGAGGACGTAATGATCTGAGATCGATTTAATTTTTTTTCAAAAGATAATAAACATAGTTCACTCATGTTTTTATCATAGAATATATAATATATACGATCGATATTGATTCGAAAGTAGATATATGCGGAATTTAAAATGAAAAAAACGACTTGTAGGTTCTCATGCGGTAGCTCTTTAGCGACCACGTGAGCTACCACATAGGGGTTTCACATCGAAAACACATGTGGTCGCTCACGCAGTCGCTAAAGAGCTACCACCTATTAAAAAAAACGTTTCGCCAAATTTGAACTCGGGTCTCTCTATAGCACGAGGACTAAGGTAGCGTCCCAAAACCAGTGTGCCATGTTAACATATTCGCTAAGTTCTTACAATTATTTGCATATATATCAATATATGTTTTCTTTACAAAATGTTTGGTTTCCATAATTTTATATCGTTTTTTGTAATACCGTGAATCTCGTGTGGTCGTTAGTTTAACAACACGATTAATGTTTTAAAACCGTTCAATCTTTGTAAAAAAATTATTAAAAGAATGTATCGTTAAAGGTATGATCGTCACCTAGAATAAAGGTTTCTGATAATTGTTATGCTTCTTAGGATGAATGTAATGATTTGAAATCGATTTTTTTTTTCAAAAGATCATAAACTTAGTTCAGTCATGTTTTTATCATAGGATATATAATATATACGATCGATATTGATTCAAATGTAGATATATGCGGAATTTAAAATTAAAAAACGACTTGTAATTGCTCATGCGGTAGCTCTTTAGCGACCACATGTGATCGGTCACGTAGTCGCTAAAGAGCTACCACCTATTAA
>OVAO01003247.1:0-11001 GCA_900406285.1 Biscutella auriculata | reverse complement strand
CTGGAGTTGATGGTATGTGAATAATACACTGGAAAGGCTTTAGTTTTCTGACATAAACTAAACTTTGGTATTGTAAAACATTCAAATGTTTGTTTTACGTGCAGATGAGCTTGTGGAAACCTACCCTAGTCATTCTTTCTTGGGAAATGCCATAAGGGGGAGTATTGGTTCTGATTCTTACAAAGCTGATATTGAATTTCTAGGTACCCTGATATAGCTCGAATACCAGAATTATCCAATGAGCATGACTTGTTTTTAGTTTTCTTCATTCGGTTTTTAGTCTACCTATGGAGATATTCTGTTAATCTTTCCAAAATTCGGCAGAAAGTGAAGTGGTCGTTGTGTCTGTCAATGAACCCTCATCAGATGTGACCGACAAAGACATTACTGATTTTGTAAGTTACCAGTACCTTTTAATAACTCTTTATTGTTTGCCTCTTTTTTAGTGTGACAACCAGTTAATGGTTGGTTATAATATCTGTAGGCATCTTGGTGTGGTGGATCATATGTTACTGGCTCTGCGGAACCACTGACTGGATTGTTGAGTATCCCTCTGGTTGGGGGTGCTAATGTGGAGTTCCATTTAGAAAAGGTAATATTCTTAACTCCATGAAATTGGATGATTTGAGTCATTTGACATGGTAGAAGATTCCTGCGTAGCTTGTAGCTGTGAATATTGTGATTTCAGTTTGAACGGCACACATTAATTTTGTTACCGTTGGCAGGAAGCAGAGAGGAAATTTGCATTGAACCTTCTGGCTCTATATCAGAATATTAGACGGGGAGTCAACCTTCACGAGGATTTATCTCATGGTATTGAGAGGCCTGCTGAACTAACGGTTGGACGTTTTGGTGGAATCAATGTAAGGGCATTCGTTTTCTGTGTTCTTCCTTTCCCCACTGTCTTAGTCTTTATACGTAACTGGAGAGTGGAATTTCAGTGCATAAGTAAAAGCATCACCTTTAGTCTCTTAAAAAACTTATGACATTTCTGTTGACTGTCACAATTTGTTGGTTGTGCACTCTTTTCGTGCTCCTCCTCCTTGTTTTTGGTATAATAGAGAATTCTAAGCTGAAGTAATCATGATTAGATTTTAGGGAAGTGGAAATGTTTTTAGTTGGTTGTAGTTGTTTAAACCATCTTTCTCTTTGTTGTCTCCAAAAGGATCACATGATTAATACGGATCTTTTGATGAGTTCAGCTCTTGAGGCGCCTTCTCAATGATTTGTTCTCAGATTTACGTCGTCAAAATATGGATATACGTGACAGCTTGTATAAGTTCATGTTTTTATTGAAAATGTCTATACAGTTCAAACATCTTGTTATTCTACTTATCTTTTTCGTTTTGTTGCGAAGATTGTCAATGTAACTAACATCATTTATTTTCTGGAAATTACAGGCTTTAGCACAGGAATACGGGCAAGGTATGGCTAAGCAAGGAATGGATGTATTGCTTGCCACACTATCAAAACTATTCGATATGTTGCAGACATCTAGGAAAGGTAATTTTTCTGTGTGATTGAATAAACTCGTTGCAAAGATCCCTAGAAAGTAGTACGACATGGACACTGAGACTGAAAACTCCCCTCGAAAATAATATTTACTTCATCTTCTTGAACGTTCTGTTTCTATGTAATCTGAGGAATGAATGGGATTTTGCAGGCGAAATTGTCGGGGTGATCATCCTTGATGAGAATCAAGAATCAGCTAATTTGCTGAGCATTGGTTCTTCATCTCGTTCATCTGCACGCTCAATGGTTGAGGTAGAGGGAGGTAGCAGTGCAGCCATTATTGCTGAAGTTATACTTGTTAGGCTTACTCTTGCATGGTTGACTGGAATACTCCTTCTCATTGCAACTATCCTTGGGGTAAGATCACATAATCACTCATCCTTCCTTTCGATCAATGAAATTTTTAGCAAATTCTAAAGCCAATGTAAAGTTGGATCTTACCGCTAAAGTGTCCTGTTAAAGAATTGTCGTAGTTTTGTACCTGAATATTGGAAGTTAACATTCTTGCTTGTCATGGTGGTTACAGGTGTACTTCCTTATGAACATGCCTTTGACGAAGGATACGCTTCTATATTCAAATGTGAAGCTCGATTAAGACATGAAATGAAGCTTCAAAACGGACACCAATTCTGTCTCCAGGTCGTTCGTTTTTTTACATCTTTTTGTGTGTGAGATCACTGCATTTCAAACCAGTCCCTTAATGTTTTAAGAGAAGGATGAAACTTTTGGTGGCCAGAGCAGTTGGTGTGTTATGTGTATATTGCCAGATTTGGTTGCATTCTTGACATACAATTATTTTCGTTCTTACATACATTTTATAAGTCACAGTCCTTATAATAAAGAGCAACACTTCATGTAATCTTCTGTTTGTTTTTTTTTTTTCTGTTTCTATGAGATTTTGATCGTGGAATCTGCTCGTTTACGAACGCAATGATGACTGTTGATAAACTTTTATATTTCCGTGTACTCTGAGCAAAACTCAGATAATTTGACTCTTAAGAGATATGGAGTTTTCTTCAAAGATAACCCAAATATTTCTGGTGATAAAAGTTCAAAGAACAATAGAAGAAACTGTATTTTCTCAACTTTACTGAGGATGAAGAGAGACATTAACAAACAAACAAAAAATAGAATCATTTATTGGGGAAATTCATGTTTTCTAGATTTTTGGAGGTTGACTCATAGATTTGTCTTTGGTTTGGGACTGTAGGCAATACGTCTGGTCACAGTGCGCATTGTCACGAATTCCTCTGCAGAAGATGGATGTATCCCGACCTGTGTACGTATATTCAACAAAATGTCAAATTAAGTATATAATTAAAGAATCATCAAACTGATCAAAGTGAAACCCAAGTCTTTGGTTTTCTTTTTTCTTTGAAGGTTTTCCAGGAAGATTTTACTTACCGTGCTGTCAAATTGTGCTTTGGTTGCTCCACACTTGAGTGCCACTGCAATCCCCTGCATTGAGTAATACATGACAAGTACTAAAAAGCATGAGATCAAACTCTAACCCATTTACAAGGTTGCGTTCTCACTAAAAAACTGTTTACGGTCAATTCTTCTCTAACTAAAAAACCAGGTTCTCTTCTTTCAGATACGAGTTCTTAATTAACCCTAATATCTTTAACTACCCCCATAATGACAACCAGAGGGAAATAAAATATGTAGAAGAAGCTATTATTTACGAGAGCTTGCCTGCATGATCTCAGCTGCATCTGGACCACACATCGATGCTCCAAGAACCTTATCAGTCTTCTCATCAACTATTAGCTTCATCAATGTCTTTTCTTGCCGTCTATCACCAAAAAACAAGTCATCAGATTAAATAGGATTAGAGTCAATATTTCAATGAATTATGACTTTGAATGCCTGCATACATACCCAGATATGGTGTTCTTCATAGGGTTAAACCCTGAGGTGTAGACAAGAGTATCCCCGGTTGCTTTTTCAACTGCCTCTTCTTCGCTGAGACCCACCACAGCTAGTGGTGGTATGCTGGCAGACAGAAGATACTTGAGTTATTTCCAGTTTTCTAGAGTAAAATCTTCTATGAAAAAGAACGCTTACCAAAATACAGCACACGCTACATTGCTGTAGTCTGGCTTAGCAGGCTTCCCACCAAAAACAGTGTTCTGCAAGAACGAAAACAATCCCACTTAACAAATGGACTACATATATAGACATTTCCAAACACAAAAGCTGAAAGCTTTGTTGGTAGAACGACTTCTCAAAGAGTTTGTAAAAATTGTAAGTCCAAAATATGCAGCACGCACCGCAAAACAGGTGCCCTCCATTAATGCAACAGGTGTAAGGTTAATCCGGTTTGTAGCATCTCCCACAGCCCATATGCTAGGTATATTAGTGCGTGAGTACTCATCAACCTGAGGATAATGTACCGAATTAATAGCTGCAGTCGTATAGGTTATTATTTTTGTTGAAAGTAGCTTTTCCCCATAAAGCAAAGGAAATCTCTTCTTGAGAATAACATAACATCTGCGACAATAAGAAATTTGTTACAACCTTCACTGCTCCATCCTTATCAAGTTCAACACCAACAGCTTCTAAATTCAATCTCTTCGTATTAGGATTTCTGCCTGTGGCAGATATAAGCAAACGATACATCCTTAAGACAGCCCCATGAAATATGCAAATAGCAACTACTTTCCTTCTAAATAAAAGTACAAGGGATGAAGAACCCGCATACGGGTATGACAAGGTAGATTGAAAGAACATTATTTTTCCATAAAACCAAAAGCCACAAACAAGTACATGCATTTAATGTAGAAGAGAAATATTCATAGATAGAAAACTTACCAGTAGCAAATAGTACAACATCTGCCACAAATTCTTCCCCCTGAGACGATGTTACTTTGATCCCATCGTCTGTTTTTATCAACTAAATTGAAAGATACAGTATGCTTAGTAACGGACTAACATACGGAAAGAGTGAAAAGAACTGTATATAGTAATACGACATGAAAAGTAACGATCAAACGCAGATACCTGAGTCAAACTTGTTTGTGGATGTAGATTAACACCCCTTCCTTCAAGATTCCTAGCGACGAGTGCCCTCATTTCGTCATCAAAACCCCTGAATAAGTAGAATTTTAGAAAGAAAAGAAGCCCAAGATAAAAGGGATGGAGTTCCAGTGTAATCAACATAATTTGATCCATAGTCAAGCGTGAGAAGCTGATGCCGCACCTTAGTGGAAGTTCCTTCCTGAAGAATAAATCTACTGTAGCACCCATTCCACGCCATATTGATGCAAATTCTACAGCAATGTACCTAATTACAAAGTAAATAGAAACGGGTGTTGAACTATTGATACGACTGGCATCCTACGTACATCAGGAAGAAAACACTGAGGGAGACATTACCCTCCTCCAAGCACTACAGCACGCTTAGGAAATTCTTCCAAGCTTAAAGCTTCATCAGATGTAATAGCTAGCTCCTGCACAAGGCAAGTTATGTATAAGAAATCATATTGCAAACATCCAAACGTTTCTATAATTTCTACTAAAATCTTTCCAAACTTGAAGGAAATGAATTTCATAAATACCAAGCATATCAGACTCGTTGCAATTGTATGAAAAAAACATGGATACAAAAACTTACATTTCCAGGAATATTGGGCTTTTGTGCCCGACTGCCAGTGGAAATCAATATGTGTTTTGCGGTATAGCATATTTTCGTACCATCTATCTGTCTCACTTCCACGTCGTTGGGACCAACTATTCTTCCTTCACCTTCATACAATTTCACAGCAGCATTTGCCAATAACCGCTTGTAAATATTATTCAGTCTAAGAATCTCATCAGTCTGAACACAGAAATTAAAGAAGATTCTTATTAGTTCTGTTCGAATTTGTTACAGCACCAAGACCTCCAGTCTATAGAAGTATGCTAGGCACAACAGAACAAAATTTAAGCAAGTCAAACTCATTTCCCACAAGTTAACATTCATGCTTGACCATAATATTAGCAATTTAAATAAATTGCAAAGAAATTCAATGTTTGTACATCCAGAGTTTTTACTAGATTCTTTGTGATGGATGCGACACGTTATACTGCTATGCCACCAAACCATTCAAAAAGGTAACACTAAAAGTCACTTGTCTTCAAATTGTTATCACCATATGCTCTCCACAACTTACAAATAATAAAGGGATCATGTTCATTACCATTGCAGTGATTAAAGATAATCTAGTGCACGTGTAGCATGAAATCAACTTTGTAAAATATTGACTCTCATGAAAAATTAGAATATAAAAGGCCATTACAGCAATTCTGGCATACCTTCTTTTGCAAAAGCTTCTTCCATGTGAAGTCGACATTCTCGTTTATTTCCCACCCATAGTTTCTAGCATCCTGCCAGCAGATTATCCACAACATACATCATCACCCACAATTTTTTCTTAGCTGACATGCCTCAGGATTTAGTGCCTTTCACCAAATAGTATGAGACTTAAAAGATAAATGTTGAAAAGCAGTACTATTGTCGACATAATGATTCGGCAAACGGCTAATCAAGAACTTTGCTCGTACAACTAAAAAAAGGCATCAAAATGATGGTTAAAAGAAAAGAAAAAAGCTTCTTACCCCGAGTTCACCACCATAAGTTGCACCATAGACCAGAATCTTTTTGGGGACACAACCACGAATGACACAGCTGGAAACCCCAAAAGTGGAAACAAACACATATATAAGATTGCATAAAACAGATGCATAAGAACCCAAACTGAAAGAAATCCATGTGTTTAAAGATTCAAAAGACTGAAAGCAACAACGATCATGCGTGTGGTAGCATATTGGATACTAGAAAAAACTCACGTTCCACCAACTCCTCCAATCTCCTCTGAGCTAATAGGATGAAACGGAAGCTCACAAATACCAACCTAGAACACGTTGATTAAGAGCAACACCATATTAATATTATGCACTATTGCCGACAACAAACAAAAGAGATATCACGCAAGTAAAACAAAAAAGACAAGAACCAAAGCGAGAACTGCAGAGTGAAGACATAGTAAAATAAGAACAGAGAGGTACTGACTGAATTGGGAATAGTCAAATATATGAGTAAGACAACAGTCCCCAGACCCAGGCATAAAAACAAATACATATCGTAACAAGGAAACGGTTCCAAACATAAAAAGAAAAGGGATTCACCTTAGCGCCAAGATTAGCCGAAAACCTAGCAGCACGAACACCGCCACTTCCGGCACCAATAACAAACAAATCAAAATCATAAGGTGTATCGGTAGGTCCCGTAGCCGTCGCTCCATCAACAAGCATCTTCCTCGACATGGTTGTGCAGAATCAAAAATTATAAACTGACAATAAACAACAACAAAAAAAAAAGGATGATCAAAAAGAAGGAAATGAAACAACAAATCGGTAAAGAAAGAAAAACCCGACCAGAATAAGAATAATGTCTGATAAAATCGTTCGATTATTCACAAGTAGTCGTTGTTCGGAGATACTAAACGGAATTAAAAAGAGAGAGAACAAGGAAGAGAGAGAAGTGGAAACCTTGAAGGCGTAAAAGCGATGGAGAAAGAGAACACTAAAGAGGAGAGACACACGACAGATACGTAGAAGATAGAAAAACAAAGGCAAAATGATAAAAAGAGGAGATATTAAAGCTCTTTTGATTGTTCATACCTTATGATGACGTGGACTTACATTGGAAATCAAAACTGAATTTGTATTTATTTTATATTTTGTACCAAACTTATTGCTCTCTTACGAAACATATGCGAATCTATTTACTTATTGATGATCTTGGAAATTGGAAAGTCATGTTATGTTATGTAAAACTCTAAGAGCATATATATTGGGGATTGTAAGGAAGATCTTGGGCTAAATTTATGTATATCTAAATCTAATATTTAAATCAAAAAAATAAAAGATTTAGTAGCGGATCTCCTTAAACAATTTTAAGAAGCGAATCAGAACCGATACGTGTTATATTCTGATTAACGGGGTTCTTTCTTTCTGGCATTTACTCGTAAACGAAAAAAAAGAAAAGAGAGAAGGCGATTGGCGATTTTAACAGAAGCGACGGGAGAGAGATTTTTTNTAAACAATTTTAAGAAGCGAATCAGAACCGATACGTGTTATATTCTGATTAACGGGGTCCTTTCTTTCTGGCATTTACTCGTAAACGAAAAAAAAAGAAAAGAGAGAAGGCGATTGGCGATTTTAACAGAAGCGACGGGAGAGAGATTTTTCGTCAATGTCGACGTCCCGTATCTGTCGGAGACGACGAAGGCCGAAGTATTCTCGGCGACGAAATGCGGAGTGGCAGAGGCGAAGCGATTCCGCGTCTGTAAACCCTAGAAATCGATTTGGGGGTTTTACCGGGTAAGCAATTATTCTATTATCTTTCCTTGTTTCTTTACGATTTTGTTGATTTCGAGTAGATTAGAGTATCAATTTCGAGTAGATTAGGGTTTGAATATCAAGTAGATTAGGATTTGAATTCTAAGTTTGGGGGTTTTTTGATGAAGGTTGTGATGTGTTTGATTTGGGTATTGTATTACACTATAAAAGAAATGTTAGATTGTTTTGTTTTGTATTGTGTTTGATTTGCAGATTGTTGTTGATTTGCGGAATGTTGTTTGATTTGCGGATTGTTGTATGATTTGCGGATTCTTGTTTCTTGTTTATTTGAATGGATTCTCATAAGTGTGGTGTTGAAATTGTAGGGATTCTTGTTTCTTATTTTTTTAATGGATTCTCATAAGTGTTCTATTGAATTTGTAGGGATCTAGTGATCGAATGAGTTTATATGCGAGCAGAGTCCATGGAGGAAGAAGAAGAAAGAAACCACAGATCCAGATAAGTCATTCTCTCTTATTGAAATAAGAAACCATTTATTGCTTTCTTTCTTAGCTCGATGTTATTACTAAAATAAGGAATCATGACTTCATATCATGCTTGGAATTCGAATAATATGACTTGATGACTTAAATGAGTTTAATGTATGACTTCATGACTTAGATGAGTTAAATGTATGACTTGATTACTTAGATGACTTGCTGAGATTTGATGACTTAGATGACTTGTTGATATTTGATGAGTTAGTTGAGTTGCTGAGATTTGATGACTTAGTTGAGTTGCTCAGATTTGATGACTTAGTTGAGTTAAACTTATGACTTGATGACTCATTTGACTTGCTGGAATTTTATGAATTAGATTACTCGTTTGACTTGCTAGAATTTTATGAATTAGTTAGAGTTAAACTTATGACTTGATGACTCATTTGACTTGCTGGAATTTTATGAATTAGATGACTCGTCTAACTTGCTGGAATTTTATGAATTAGTTGAGTTAAACTTATGACTTGATGACTCGTTTGACTTGCTGAAATTTTATGAATTAGATGACTCATTTGACTTGCTAGAATTTTATGAATTAGTTGAGTTAAACTTATGACTTGATGACTCGTTTTACTTACTGGAATTTTATGAATTAGATGACTCGTTTGACTTGCTGGAATTTTATGAATTAGTTGAGTTAAACTTATGACTAGATATACTTTAATTAGGAATGTTGATTCATTTATTGTTATGTCCTTGACAGGCAAACGTTGTGAAGCTGATTGAGTGCAAAACAAAAGCNACTTGATGACTCGTTTTACTTACTGGAATTTTATGAATTAGATGACTCGTTTGACTTGTTGGAATTTTATGAATTAGTTGAGTTAAACTTATGACTAGATATACTTTAATTAGGAATGTTGATTCATTTATTGTTATGTCCTTGATAGGCAAACGTTGTGAAGCTGATTGAGTGCAAAACAAAAGTGACATGTTCAAATGTTCAAACCAAACATCAAATGAAGTAAGTTAATGTTTTCCTCTATCTCTATCATCTAGGTAGTACTAAGCTTAGATTACTTAAATGCCTAGGATTGTTTAGCTCAGTTCATTAATTGTCATTAGTACATGAATTAACATAAGTAGTTGAGATAAGTAGAAGTTGGATGTGTGGTTCGTTTGAATGTTTGCTTTGATTGTTTACATTTAATCCCAGTAACTCTAACCTAACCACTTCCCTTTATATAACCTAAACCAAACATAATTTAAAAAAATAGAACATACTTTTAAAAAACAGAACTTAAAAAATTCGTTCTCTTCAATCTGTAAGCTCACTTTCTCTTCAATCCATAAGTTGTTTTTCTCTTCCATCCATTAGCTTTCTTTCTCTTCAATCCATAACCTGTCTTTCTCTTCCATCCATTAGCTCTCTTTCTCTTCCAGCTATGAATTCATGTTATCAATCTTCTAACTTCATGGATCTATTAAAGAGCCAACAAGATTCCCCAAACCAGACTGTGGAACTTGGTTCATCCCAAGTTCCAATCTTTAACGAAATGAGTGAGCCTATATGTGAAGAGTATATAGCCCGTACTGAAAGAAGAAAATGGGTACCAACAGAGGACATTGTGCTCTGTAGTGCGTGGCTCAACACCAGCAAGGATGTTGTTATAGGGAACGAGCAAAAGCCCACGACCTTTTGGAAACGGTTGGTGCTTACTTCAATGCATCTCTAAAGTTGGAAGGGTATCAAAAAAGAGATCCGGGGAATTGTAAGCAAATGTGGCAGAAGATAAACGACCAAGTTTGTAAGTTTGTTGGGTGTTTTGAGGCGGCTAAGAGACAACAAACTAGTGGCCAAAATGAGAATGACAGTTTGAAGGTTGCATATGATATATTTTTTCAAGATCATAAGGTGAAGTTCAATCTTGAACATGCTTAGATTGAACTTCGGAATGACCAAAAATAGTGTGCCTCAACGGTGAAGGGTGGGAGTGCTAAAAAAGAAGAAGCCGTGATGATCAATTTAGTTCATCTAACACAACAAAATAATGTGATGAACATGAATCTAGGCCCGAGGGAGTGAAGGCCGCTGTTGGTACCCAGTTGTACAATAATCAAGGGCTGGCCCAAGATCAAGAATCGGCCCATTAAAGGATCCGAGAAAGAGGGACGCGGACCCTCCAGGAGAGAACCGGGTCAACTTCTCCTATAAATAAGGAACAGTGTCATACGCAGAGGGGGGACGGAGCTCGCTAGAGAGAGAGAGGAATAGACTAAAAAGAGAGATAGTGAGAGAATTAGATCGATCATTGTATTAGAGTTAGAAACACGGTCCAAAGCGACCAAACTTTGTATCTGGACCTCGCGACCCGAGCTCGACTAGAAGTCGAACACATCTCGCTAGCTCGCGCACAGTTAATTCTAATAAAATGCCGACCCGATCGGCTCCCCTTGAGTGGGAAATCTCTGTCTTATTTACTTTACGATTGCATGCGAGCTCGCAAAGGAGGAAGAGGAAGAAGAGAGAGTTGAAGTATCCGACGTGGATCTAGAAAGTCTAGCTGGATCCGAATCCGAGTGAATTAAAGAAGATTAACGAATCATATTTGGCGGATTTAGTATTCGGAAATGTTAATTTTCTGAGTGATTATTTTTGGCATCA
>OVAO01003246.1:0-11487 GCA_900406285.1 Biscutella auriculata | reverse complement strand
TCGATGTATAATAAAAAAAGAAACAGAAAAATAATTTAATAATATTTCTTGTTTTTTAAAAATTTGCGGGAGAAATGAGATATCAAGACGAAAAAAGGTCTGATTAATATCTACTGTTTTAATATTATGTATTCTTTTTTTTTGTCAAAATATTATGTATTCTAAGCACGATCATGTAACAATCGGATGTTTAGCTTTTTTTTCATGAAAATTCAAATTGCTGTATTAAAGATATATAGATAAAAGTATATTATACATCAAATAATCGAAGTAAACATTTATTATATTTAAATAGATTTTTTCAATGAAGTATTTATTTATTAACGAGAGTTAAAATGTAATTGGTTTTGAATATAATCAGGAGTAACATCATAGAATATGAAGCTCGGGTTAATATTGGAGTCGTTTCTTGTCAAATAATCAGCCACCTAATTTGATTTTTTTGTGACCATTGAAATTACACATTCTCGACTTTGTCTCTATAATACATTAGGAGAGAACCCGCGTGATACGCGGGTATTTATATATAAAGAAATATTTATAATCTGAAATTAGTATTTGATCGGTTTGCTTGATATATTCAACTTCAACCATTATCTTTTCATTATTTTTCCTTCGTCTTTGACTTTTGTAATTGTATATAGTATTTAAAAATTAATAATAATGATTTTATATAGTTTTTTTACAAAAGAATCATTAATCTTGTCAACTTTTGCAACGATATCATCTTGTAACCCTCGATGTATATACATTTCAAAATTTGTATATATTCATGTATAAACATCAAAACTACGTCGTTTTGATAAAATATTAAATTAAAATAAAAGTGAAAGAAGAGAGAATTGAACTCATGACCTTTTCAACTTCGCAATATACTCTTTACCAAATACCTTATTGAATCTTTTATTAAAATTTATATCATAATAAATATAAGCATATGTTTTATTGGGAAGTGAACGCCACGTGTCATCACCGGAGAGCACCCCTTCCCTCATTATATATAAGATACATTATATCTCCTATCCGGTTATGGAAACCAAAATGACTCATCTTTCTTTCAAGAAGATTTCTGACTTGTATGTTAATGTTTCCTTCGAAAACTATTCTTTTATTGCATTTGCACTAGTAGAACTTTATAGAGTTAATAACTATATGACATCTGATTTGACAGGCTTCTTGAAAGCTTCATTTTTCATCCCTGATTATATATACAGCCCGCTGATGATTGTAGTCCTCATATAAAATTGCAGTCATAATTACATTTTAGCCAATCTTTAGATGGTGTCGCCCATGGTAAGTTTGCTTGTCTTCTTCCTTGTTTTTGTGGAGGAGATGTATTAATGTCTTTATCCCTTTTATAGTTCTCTTCTTCTATCCATTCCTTCGTCTGGCGTAGACATTTGCAATGCTTTCAGCCAGGTAATGTCAATATTTTAGTAGAGAAGAAACTTTTTTGACTTCCATAACCTACATAATATCCATATTTGTAACTGCTAATTTGTTCTCCAAAGTAAAAAGTGAGTCGTAAGTCTCAGTTAGACCGATCCCAGAGGCTCTCCAAATATGATTGCGTAAGAACATTCGAAGGAAATATGCCTTGTTAAATCTTCCACATCACAACATTTCGGATAGTTTAGCTGCTCAAGTATATATGTTGTTGCAGAAACTTTTCTCCCGTAGGAAGGCTATTACTAATGATTCTCCAGAGAAAGTGTTGTTAGTGCGATCTTAAGCTTCCAGAAACCATGTTTTAAGGATGGGTTACCCGATGTGGTTGTCATACTTATATTTTCTTCTCGTGTAGCTAGGGTACAAGCTGACTTAACTATGTAGATACCTGAAGTGGTATAATACAAACCAAGATAGTTAATGGATGCAAATCGACACAATTTTATTGATCTGATTATCAAGGCATCCTCGTCAAGGATTTGTTCTTGCAGTTGCCCTTCATGTCATTATCCATTCTTGGTTATAATGTCCTTTACAATTGAGTTTAACACTTGACCCGACTTAGGTATCGAAGGGCGAGGTGGGTCCGTAGGTACTCAAGGGTCATCTCAGGTTTGTACAGAAGAGAACTGTATCCCCTTTCTCATTAAGTCTCGTCCTTTCAGGAGAGAACTCCAAACATAAGAAATTTCTTGATTTTTAACCGATTTAAGATTGTTGTCCTTAAAAATTAAAATATTTGCCTCGTAAAGTTCATCCAACTAAACTCTCCGGGTTTTTAGTAGGTGTCATGTTTGTTTACTAAGTAATGCAACATTAAATTTTTCGATATCTTTAAAACCAAGACCCTCTCTACTTTTCGGAGTACTTAGTTTTTTTCAAGCAAACCAATATTTCTTCTTCTAATTATTCTCATNCCCCCCCCCCCCCAATAGCACGCTAAAACCATTTCGATTTCCTTGCAAATTGATTTTGGAACCTTGAATGTTTGCATGGCGTACACTTGCATTGCTAGAGCTATCGATTTGAGAAGGACCTCTTTTCCTCTTAAGAATAAGATTTTTTTGCTCCACCCTTGAGTTCATTCTTTTACATTTTCCACTATGTAGCGAAACAATTCTGCTTTTTTTCTTCCCAATTTTTCTGATACCCTAAGTATTTTCCATTTCCACCATCATTATGGATTCTCAGATGGTGTTGAATCCTTGTGTCTATTGGTGTGGCTAACATTTTTTCCAAAAGTGATAGTTGATTTGTTGGTATGGTCTGATGCTTGTTCATAACGTCTTAAGACAATTTTCAACGCCCTATTTGACCTGTCATGTGCAAATAAAAGATGATTTATGGCTAGACTTTCCTGGCTGATTTTGATTCCTAGTATTTATCTATTTGTGCATGCCTTTTTCATCATATGGGAGAGGATTTTCGTGCATAAGATGAAGAGGCAAGGAGACAGTGGGTCACCTTGGCAGATTCCCCGTTCAAGCATAATATGTCATTTTTCGGGTTGCTATTTAGCAAAACCGAGAAAATAACTATAGAAATGCACATCATAATCCATCTTATCCATCGTGGTACAAACCTCATATGCTTCATAGTCTCTTCTAAAAAGTGTCACTTAAGACGGTCATAAGACTTGGTTATATCAGTTTTGACGGCCATGTATGAGTTTGCTTGTCGTTTTCGAGCTCGTAAGCCATGATTCATTTTCTGAGCAATAATGACGTTATCAGTACTGATATGTTGCCCCATAACAAATGGTGTTTGTTGTTCCAAAATCATGTCTGCTAGATGGGGTTTAATCCAATTCATGAGGATTTTCGAGATGATTTTATAGCTCACATTGCATAAAGATATTGGGTGATAGTCCTTCATCGTTGTTGGAGTATCTATCTTCAGTATGAGGCAAATATTGGTGTGACTAAGAAGTGGATCCGACGTGTTGGTAAAAAGAAGTTGATGTATCACTTGGCATATATCCTCTTTTATATCAGCCCAAAAATAATGATAAAAATACTCGTGAAACCGTCTGACCCCGAGGCGCGATGGGGACCAATGGATAATATTGTAAAATTTATTTCTTCTATCGTGATCGGCTGGGTTAGCAAGAAATTAGTTTCATCTGAAACTTTTTTATCAAACCCTCGAAAAATCTCTTCTAGTTGGCAAATGTTAGTAGTAGGCAAACACTTGAAGATATTTTGAAAATAATTTTCCGCCACCGATGTTATATCCTCATGCTCTTGATAGACCCTCACATCATCATCTTGGGTTGAGTGAATTCGATTTCTAGCTCTTCTTGTTTGGGTGACAACATGAAAAAATTGGTGTTTATATGACCTTCAAGCAACCAATTATTTATACTTTTCCTCTTCCACATAAGTTCTTCTTCTCTCGATATGCTTCATTTAGTGTTTCCTTGAGTGTATTGCCAACTTGCAAAGAGGATTGTCTACAAGAGATAAATTAGTCCAATATATATTTTAGTTGGTTGATTCTGTCAATATCAATGCCCTGTTTGGTCTTACACCAATATATTATTGATTAACGACAGTTATGTAGACGTTCTTCACAAGACACATAGGACTGTAGATTTGCCATTTTTTAATCAAGGTAGTTGAAAATATAATGATCTCCTCTTTGTCTTGGCCAAGAGAATTAATTACCGAAGCATGGGAGTTATGTGAAGTTGTGGGTACAAATCATTGGCCAAAAGTCATAGAATGTGTGATATGGGCGAAGTTCCCCCTCTTTTGTCAATTTTCTTGATTTCCTTGAAGTCCCTGATACTCGCTTAAACTTCCTCTATTATCTAGAGAAAGTCTAAGGAGGGTGTGGGTATCATGTCTAACCAAATCGGGGGTTATAGCCAATCACTTCCTTTAGAGAATTATATGGTCTAAGCAATTAGATAAGAGATGTTTCTGTCACTAAACAATTCTAAACTGAAAGCAAAGAGAGATTTAACTAAAAGGTCAATTGTAGGCATAAAAGTCAACAAAATAATATAGGCGAAAACAATCTAGGTGATTAAGTTCAAGAAAGTGATGGTCAATTTAATCATATAATGCTAATATTAGGTCTATGAATTCCTAAAATAGGCTAATGCACTCTTATGGTAGAAACTCATACTATAATCATGCAATCAATACAATCTCTTGGGAGACTACACATTTAAGAAGCATAAAGTTTTATTACATGCAATCATTAAGCATTCCTAACACAATCTCTTGGGAAGCAACATTTAACAACATTAAATACTTATTCAGGAATTTCATCGAACACCTCTCGGCAAATAAAATTCCTAGGATCTATACTAGGATAGCTAAGCCTAATCTAGCATTAAGAACATCAATTAGAAGAAGATATCAACAATCTAAGCCCTAAACATCACAATTAATCACTAAATCACCTTAATCTACCTAACTCATTCACTTAGAATGAGACTACTCACTAATCATACTTAAAACACAAGATCCCATGATGGATTTATGCATAAGCATGATCTAAACAAGGAATAAGAAACTTAAGCAAGAAAACAAAAAGAGAAATGAGATTTAAAGCTTAAGATTTAAAGTTTCACTAAAATGGCAAAATGTAGTCTCAAAACCAAAAGTAGAACAAAACTTATGAAGTTTTAAGGTTTAAAATCCTTATATAGTCTCTCAAAAATGGCTTGGTCAACTAAGAGAAAGTTGACTTTGCTTTGAATGCATAGGTCAAGCCTGGTCGATGTTGGTTGGTCGATGCAGTCCGGGATTGCATGGTCAGGCTAGACTGATGTGCTTGGTCGATGGAGACCTTTGCTGCTGGCTTTTTCTCTATATCGCTCAGGTGAGAACGATACATCATGCCGATGAGGTCATTTGGCTCTTCCTCTGCTTGCATCGGTCAGTTGTGACTGATGTGTCTGGCCGATGTGGCACTTGATCGGTGATTTCTTGTGACTCGATCAACAAGGATTGATGCATCTGGTCGGATTGGTTCCCACTGAGTAATTTTCTTCTACAACAATCAAGGTAGACGAATGCACTTGGTTATACTATTGGATTTAGCTCTTTTGCTCTTTTCTGATTTTGTTTCTGCTTAAATCCGTCTTCAACACCTGAAATATGAAATGCATGCAAATGCAACGTAAAAGGACCTAAATGCAATCATAAACTATTAAAAATGGATCTAAAACCAGAACAGAACGGTTATAAATGCTACATATTGTCCCCCATGATAAGTCAGGGGCTATTCCTTGATGTGCTTATTCTCTCTAGTTTTCCCCAGATAATTACAAAATCTATGATTTGGATTACCATAGATGAAAGAGTAGTGATAAGATAATCCATTACACTTCAAAAAGTGTCAATTAGGTTACATGAAGCAAATAAAACAACAAGATCAACTTGTTGACTCCAGAGAATGGCAAGACCACTACTTAAGCCAATTGGAGGAATCATAAAGGAATTCGGAAATCCTAACTTACAACCAACATCACAAAAAAACCATCTTGTTTTTTAGTTTTAGATAGGAAAAGTATGTCCAGGAGATACTTCTTTTTCATCTCCATAAGGCGTCGAACCATCGAGGAGTTGCCTAAACCCCGACAGTTCCAACAGGTTGTATTCATGCTTCATCTTGTGGTTTAGGGCCCACCACACCACTCACCTTATTATCTTCTTCTTTAGGCCACTGCCCTCACCTACTTCTAGAGAAGGATTTTTGGATGAAGGTTGTCCCTCTGCTTCAGAATCTGCCTTGCGCTTCCTTTGAAGGACAAAATCCATTGTGTCCTCAACGTCAACATTTGGTAATCGGCGCACTGGTTCAACCGAATTCATGAAATCCTCCTCATTAACCGACCCATTAGCATTATCTTCACTGGTGGGCTCGAGTCCAACTTCATAATGGGCTTCTTCTAGTACATAAGCCAAAACCAACTCCAAATCCTCAATAACCGGTTTGAAATGAACCAGAGCCATACTCCTTGAGTGTTTTCTCTAGTAATAGGGTTATTTGGTTCAATTAAATGCACGTTGACTGATGCATCTTCGGAGGCCAATATTGTTCTAGCTTTGATCACCGCATGTCTTAACCGGATAATTTAGCCACGACGAGAAGGCCTAGCAGAGCCATGATTGCATGAACGTCGAGGAGCAAGCACAGTGGCATGACCATTAAATTGCAAGACTGATGGCGACGAAGGAATGTCTTAATAATCAGAATCATCATCCGAGTCAGAATGAATACCAACAAATCTGTTAGTTTCTCCTTGCTACATGAGACATTCCAGTCTCATGAGTGATGAGACCACAAATCTCACAGAAGCCTCTCAAGCGTTCACAACGTAATCGAAGAAGAGTGTTAACTCCTACAATAAATTGAAAGTTTCTTTGAAAACAAAGCGGATCATGGATATTCCAACTGAGACAAACCCGGGCATACTCCAACCGCAACATTGTCTTCGCATTGTATTCAACCTCAACAAGATTTCCAAGCTCAAGCCCAATTTGTGTGACAACTTGTTTGTTAATGAATTGCAACTTGTAGTTCCTCGGATCGTTGTCTCCTTCGTAGATCGGACACCAGACTTTACCTTCATGGAAAAATGGAACGTTGGTGATATTGCTGGTGAATGGATTTTTATGGGTTTATTCCAGAACTCGCTCGATCTCGGGTGCCAAACTTGTAACGTGGTGGATTTGAGAGGTCATCTCGAGGATCTTCTCCCCTATCAATTCCATTTCTAGGTCCCTCTTATTGGAGGCATCATCGCTGGTCATAGGTGGCATGTGCGGATTTAGATGGAGGGAGCCTCTAATTCGTTTTTGCCTCTTGACGTTTAGTGTATGTTGCTTGGTTTGGGATGCAGGAAACTCGACGTACAAGTTTCAGCGAAGACCGCGAGCCGGAGGAGTCTGGTTTTCTGTTGCATGGTCAAGGATCTGATGTTGAGCATCTCAATACTCTTGAGTCATGACTTACATGAGCTCGCTCATCTTCTGGGTTTGGCGTCTTATCGGTTCATCCTTTCGATGAGCCCTTTTAGGAGGTCGGCTTGACCTGGTTGTTCGCCGCTTGTTTATCCAGCGTTTTCTTCCTAGCGCGGCGAAGGTGCATCTACCAGTGTTGTCGAGGCTTGTGGTTCATTGATCTGCTCAATGAGCTGGTTGATAATTGCTTCATCAACCATCGTTCAAAGTTTTGCCTCTCAGACTTTTGGTTAGAACTTTTCGTGACTTTTAATCTTGTGGTTACTTCGTGATTTTTATTGTAGGACTTTCCCCACAAGGAAAAGTAGAGAATATTTCAAGTTTAAAATCAGATTCAAACATAGGAGAAAATGGGTTAGCATGAACAATAAGCAGAAGTTAGGTTGATTAAAGTAAATACTAAAAGGTTTGAGAACTGAAACGTAAATAGCGAGAAATAGATCGTGGAAAGCGTAAAGCGATAGTGGTCGCGAGCGCTGAAGTATTGAATGCGTAGAAGTCAGTGAGGTACTGGAAAGTAAGTGCGGGAAAGTAAATACTGGAAAGTACTGTCGTCAGAATTTCCGACGGAGTGTAGCCGTTACAAATTTCTGACAGAATACCGATCGAAATTATATCCGTTAATGGCTGTCAAAAATTAGTCGCAAGCTTCAATACTGGAACTAAACAGCAAGCTGATCCTACCTTACTTATTGATAAGGAGTACAGGGACTGAGTCGGTTAGCCCAATGTTATTCAATCAACCAATTTATTAAGATTAAAGGGAATGACATTTTGGACAAAAAGGGGTAATCTAAGAGGAAATGAGTCATCATAGGTTGTTCAAGAATAAAGGACCGATGACTTTCCTGTTAATGCAAGTAACTGTGAACCGACGAATTTCCAACGGAAAATAACAGTTATTAGAAAACGGCTATTTTTGACGGATTAAGAACGATATAGGGTTTGGACCACTAAACCACTTATTTGTATAACTCGAACTAAATTATACATTTAAACAAAATTTATATTCTTAAATACATAATTTCTTTTTCAGAAACTATAACTTATTAAAGATCATACATATCATAATGTTACTTAAGGATCACTTGTTGACGTACATCGATGCTTTTATAAAATGTATATCATTTTCATATTTGAACATAATTTATGGTTTTTGATCATATGGTTATACTTTATAGGGGTTATATCGTCAATTGTTTCATAACTAATTGGTTTTAGGGTATAAATCCACAATTCGACGGATTTCGGATCAATATTTGGAAATTACCACCAAAGTTGGCGATAGGCGTGAAAAAAAAAATCACCCAATCGGTGAATTTTCTGGATTTCTGATTGCCCGGACCGTCTGAAATTTCAGTAAAAATAAACACCATTCTCACAACTCAAACATTAACCTCTCTCTAAAAATTCATTCCCTCTCTAAAAACCTTCCAATCTCTGGCCCAATAATGTAAGTCTTCGAGTTTCTTTTAAAATTTTTAATTTCTCGCTTATATTAGTCGTTTATAAATAAAAGTAGGCTTTAATAATGGTATTAATTAAATAAATACTTGTATAATTTTCATTAAAATTCCTAAATTAATAATTAAATACTAAAAAATAATAATTAAATTATAGGTCGAACCTATGTCCTAGATCATTCTGTAGGGGTCGCACTTCTCCCTCTAGAAGTGCATGATCTATCGGGCTTTCGGAAAGGGTCCCGAAAACACAGGCGCCCACATTTACGAAAGCACAAATCCTGGTTGAAGAGTTGTTGCTTCAACCCGGACGGGAACATTGGGTCATCCTGCAACCGAACCCTCCGCCCGGGAAAACATGGTTTCGTCTCTCAAACGGAATTACTAGTTGCATCAAGGGAATGATGCACAGGATGCTATGGGATGGAATCCCGAGATATGCCGAACTCGATGCCGATACTCGTGAGAATTTGTTCTGCATTTCGCGGTAAGAATTTTTTTAACTCAATAATAAAAACACAAATTCACAATTTACTAAAATATGTAATTTATTGATTTTTAAAAAATAATAGCAATATTTCACATGGGACCCGAGTCTAACTTCGGTGGTTCAGACCAAGTTCCACAAGTTGCTCGGGATATATATCGCCAAAACATAAACAAGTGGAAGGAAAAGTGGAGTAAAGGGATTGGCCTCCCTGACGGTGTTCACCCTAAGGTTTGAGAGGAGCTCATTATCTACTGGAACTCCGACGAGACGGAGAGAATTTCAGCAATTAATTCGTAGCTTTTGAAGTGGTCGAAGCAGTACCTGAGCAGCGGACACAAATTTCTCAGTACGGCTCAAACGTCCTTTCGCAAGAGGAGTTCAACTATTTAGTTCTCCAGGTATAATTATAATATTTATTAACTTAATTTTAATTTCATAATTTTCTAATATTAATTTGTTTTCTGTAGCAAACTCTGCAATTTAAGGGTCATCGTTACGGATTTGGCCGCTTGAACATCGCCAGCTCGTCTTCTACCTCTACGGGTTATAGCACGAGCAACATCACAGATTCGAAGTTTGAAGCAACTCAAACAGATATCGAAATGCTCAAAGCCAAGAACACACAGTTTGAAGAACATATCCGTCAACATAACAAATTCCTCTGCCGCATGTTCCCCAACTATCCCCCCCTCTTGGTCCAGATGACGGTTCTGGCTCCGCTGGATTCATCGCTTAAACTTTTTATTTTTTATTTAAAAATAATTTCCTTTTAATTTATTTATGCATTTTAAATGTTATTTTTATTATTAGGAAACATTTTATTTTACATATAATTTTTAATTTTAATTTTCTTTTTCACGTTTATAAATAAATAAATAATTTATTTATTAAAAAATAATTTTTTTATTTCTTAACGAATATCCGACGGCATATTCCGTCGAAATTTTTGTCGGAACTTCCGACATAATACATTGTCAGAAATTACAACAGAATATGCCGTCGGAATTTTGTCGGTCTGTTTTCTGACTGACCGTCTTATTCCGACGATCGAAAATCATCAGAAAACACCTAGTTTTCTTGTAGTGCAGCATTAGAAGACTCAACATCTATGAATGGACCTTCTCTCAATTTAGACTCATTGTTTTCTGAATCAGAGTGATTACTTAGTGGGTCGAATCGAATCTTAAGCTGGTTCTTAAAAAGATGCAAAACCGGTTACCAACAATAACCATTTGATTAGCATTAATTGATTACGTTCAAAAATATATGATATAAAAAACATTATTTTATTTTGCTAAAAACTATTTCAATTTCTATGATAATTTGGCTGAGAGATTATGCATCTTCTATGTTCTCTAGTTAATATTATGCAAGTCTATGATAATTATTATTTAATAAATCACTAGTTGACTAAGAATTTAAAATTAAACAACCTATTAAACCTAAAGCCAAAGGTCCACAATTACAAAAAAAAAATAAAAAAGAAATAATGAGCCTTGCCCCAATGGACCTCCAAAATCAAATGTCTCCACATCTTTTTGAATACTAGAGGATATACCGCGCTACGCGTGATTATGTGTGATAAAATGTTTAAATTTTTAATATTTTATATTTAACAATTCTATACTAAAAATAGTTTTAAAAGCCAATACTTTTCAATGATCAAAATGATTAACAGAGACCAACTAATATAAACATTTTATAACAACTATAAGTATTTTAAAATAGTTTTCGATATCATCACACTTACATATTTTTTGTCTACCGCTTTATAATTATGTTTTACGCCACCCCAGAAAATGTACATCAATAAATTATAAATTTGAAATATGAGAGTAGGCATCCCTTGCTAATTAGTCGGCATGGGCGAAGATGAAAGAATAAGACGCAAACTCCATCTGAAGTCTTTATGTCCTTGTTATGTATTGATTAAAAGCTAGCCAATCTCGTGGATTGTTAGCATCTCTAGAAGTTCCATCAAATATGTGGCAAAAGTCATCGTCATCCTATATTGTTTTAGCATGCAGTTAATCGCTCATATTAAAGCTTTTGCTTCTGTATAGTGGTAATGGACATTTCTGTATATTCATAGTTCCAAACATGC
>OVAO01003245.1:0-11488 GCA_900406285.1 Biscutella auriculata | reverse complement strand
TAACTATATAGGTTAAGTGTAATTAACTCGAGTAAACTTACATGAAAAGATACACCGTTTGGGTGAAAGCTATTGTTCTTCCGACCACATATGATCTCAAGAACTATTATCCCGTAACTGTAAATATTGATTTTAATCGAAAACCGTTGCGCTATGTATTCCGGCGCTATATACCCGCTGCAATAGTCAATGTTAAGGTAAAAATAATGCAAAGTTTAAAATCATCAAGTGGTAATAACAAAGCACTTACTAGGTTCCCATGATTCTGCTCGTTGTTAGACCATTTGTTGTCTGGTCATCTGAATCGAACAATCTGGCCGTCCTGAAATCTGAGATTTTAGGGATTATCTGATAATCTAATAGAATGTTACTAGGTTTCAAGTCACGGTGAATGATCTTGAGACGAGAATCTTCATGAAGATAGAGAATCCCTAGAGCTATGTTTTCGATAATGTTGAATCACGTGCTCTGATCAGTCATCAAAGGTAGAGAATGATCTGGTTTCAAAGAATCAATCTCGAATATGAAATGATCAAGGCTTGAATTGAGAAAGAACTCATAAATGAGAAGCATTTCATCTCCTTGTAAGCAAAAACCAAGAAGTTTAACTAGGTTTTTATGTTGGAGATGAAATAATAACAGAACCTCGTTTTTGAATTCTTCTTCTCTTTGTCCCGAACTTATGGCTAATCTCTTCACCGTTTTGAAGCTTTCCCTTCACATTGTTGATTGATGGTTATAAGAGAACATGAATTCGACATCGATAATGGAAAAAATATCTAACCAAATTTTTTTACCTTGTACACTAGACCAAATCCGCCTTCCCTGAGCTTATTTTCCTTGGAAAAGTTACTTGTTGCAGCTTGAACAGTACAAAATTCGAATTTCAATGAAGACAGAGCATCAAGTTCTGCAACTACATACATAGGAGAGAAACGTCAAGTCTTTATTTTGGTGAAAAGCTGTTATAAACAGATGAAGAAACTCATAGTCACATTCTTGAAAAGTATCTCCGGATTCGTCCTTCTTGTCCTTCCTCCTCCAGTGAAGTACACATCCAACGACGGCTAAAACCAGTAAGAAACCAAGGACGAGAATTCGAACGACAATTTTCACGATTGGAGAATCTTGGATATCAAAATTGGAAAGCATATCAAAATAAGAAACAAGAAAACAAAACATAGTAATTTTGTTCTTGAATTGACTTTTCTTTCACCTTTTTTAGCCGGTGGTGAAGTGTTACGAAAAGCTCTGTAAAAAGGATAGAACTCCCACCAGAAAAAGCAATTTGGACGAGTAACAAGACCTCCTTGTTTCCCAAGACAACAATTTTGATAATCCCCTACGTTATTTCGCAAACAAGTGTTGCAATCATTGTATGATATATTAGATGTGCACTGCATAATCGTATCTTTGGAACCCATAGCTGTAAAGGGTCCAATCTCAGCTTCATAGTACTTTTGTGAAGCTAAATCCACCATACGAAGCATCAAATCTTGCCAAATTCCATCACACTCTGTTAATTTTGATCCTATATCTGAAACGTTGGGAAGAATCTGACGCGGGTCCATATCGGTTGAGCCAAAGAAAGAGCGGTTCAAGTAACGAAAAAAACATAGAGTTTTTTCACCACATGTCCGTTGAAAAGCTTCGTTCTTGTTTGGACAGTTCTTGATAAGTCCATCTGAAGTGGTTTTGACGCAATTTAAGCAATCCTCTGTATCAATATTAGGAATACACATCGCTAGTGCATATACTCTGTTTGGATCTTGTCTTAGAGAAGCATTAAAGAAGAAGAAACTATTTTGAGCAGTAACATTAGAGGGAAGAGAAGAGAGGAGAAGATGACGATTCTCGTTGAAAGTGTTGTTTGGTCCGAAAGATCCATCTTCCAAGCACTGTTGTGTTTGAGCAGTGACAAACACAACACTTATTTTGATTGTAAGGAAAAAACAGAGGATGATGCAGAAGAGGATGAAGAGAAAATTCTTGTTGTTACTCATTTTTCGTGACTAATACGTACATGAGAATGATTGAAAATGCAGATATATCGAAGACTTATCTGAAAACAAATCACAACAAACTTGCACAAAAAGATTTCCTCAAATATCCTGTTTATGTCAAAAAGGAAATTATCAAGTGTATCTCAACATACGCACTTTAGAAGACTTAGTCAAAGATCCTTCCTATGTCAATTAGGAAAAAGATAGTTATCAAGAGAAGCCTATATATAACGAGACCTTTCTCATGAAAAGGTATCGACTTTATAAAAACAAAAGGCAAAACCTAGTTTAAGGAGAATCGTCTACACAAGCAAAGAAGATCAAGTTGCTTGTGCATCAAAGATTGTCGAAGAGCGTTTGACAGTTCATCAATGTATTCTGAGAGGTGCTCAGAAAAGAAAATCACGCGTCAAACTTAACTAATCTAGTTTGACCGTGAGATTGTTTGAGAAAGATTGCAATTTCAATTGGTATCAGAACTAGAACTTGTGATATCGAAACAAGTTGATCGGGAAACATGGATAATCTAGACTTTCAAAGCAGTTGGT
Source organism: Biscutella auriculata (assembly GCA_900406285.1). Lineage (NCBI taxonomy): Eukaryota > Viridiplantae > Streptophyta > Magnoliopsida > Brassicales > Brassicaceae > Biscutella > Biscutella auriculata. The sequence continues at coordinate 8,937 of OVAO01003245.1, read as the reverse complement.
GTTGGATCAAAAAAACTATGATTTCTGGAAAGTGCGCATGCGAGCAATTATCAGAAGCAATGACGATGATGCTTGGACATCAATTGAGGATGGATGGACTGCACCGGTCACTCGAACGACAACTGGGTAGGTTCCTAAACCAAAAACTAAATGGACTGATGAGGAGAACGAATGACTAAGTTCAATTCAAAAGCATTATCAACCATATACTACAGAGTTAAGCAGAATCAATTTCAGCTGATTCAAGGCTGTACTACAACAAAAGAAACTTGTGATATCCTTCAAACATCCTTTGAAGGAACCTCAAAGGTGAAACGATCATGAATTGATGTGCTACATCAAAATTTGAGAATCTTAAGATGGACGAAGATGAAACAATTGTTGAGTTTAATAGGTGGGAAGCTAAGTTTCATAGCTAACAAAGCACTAGTTTTGGGAAAAAAATACAAGGACAAAAAGTTGGTAAAAAAGCTACTTAGATGTTTACCGCAAAAATTTGGTGCTTACAAAGCTGAAATGGCGGTTGAACTAGACACCGATGATACAAAATTTGAAGAAGTGGTGGGAATGCTCCAAGCTAACGAGATGGAATTGGGCGTAACCAATAAACAGAAAGGAATAGCCTTGGTAGCTGACACAAATACTGAAGAATCAACACATGCAGTGACACTATTGGTAAAACGTTTTGATCAAGCGTTGAAGAGATTGTAGAAAGGACATAAACGTTTCGGAAGAAACAGAGAAGCATCAGAAAGGTCTAGAAAATCAGATATACAGTGTTTTGAGTACAAGGGATTCAGACACATGAAGGGAGATTGTCCTACAACCAAGAGAAGAGAACTTCAATGTTTCAACTGCAAAGGGTTTGGGCATATTCATAGTGAATGTGTTACAAATGGCAAGAAAAAGAAAGAAAACTCTATGATAAGTGTAACCGAAGAATCATCAGAGAAGGAAAGTGACAAAGATGATTTAACAAACTTTGTGGCTTTTGTAGGAATTACTGAAGTAGCGAGTGATAATGAATCATCAGACCTCGACGCTGAAGTGAATAATAACCTTCTGACATACTACAAAATCATGTGTGAGACACTGTTGAAACTGAACAACAAAAATCATATACTGATAAAAAAGAAGACGGAAAAACCCAAATTGATTGAGAGTTTACAAGAAGTACTGAAAGCTAGAAAGGAAAAAGTCACACATATGAAGGCAGAAAACAAAAAACTAAATGTACTTGTGGTTGAGCTAAAAGAGGAACTTAGGATTGTAATGGAGAAAAATAAAAATATGCAGAATAGGGTAGAACATCTATCCAGAATGATTGAAACAAAGGAACTTGAAAAAGTCAAAAGGGAAAATCCGGTGGAACCTGGGAAGATGGTCATCGCAAATCTAACAAAGGAGCTTGAAAGTGTCAAACCTGAAGAACTTGCAGAACATGGGTCAAAATTCTGTGTAGATCAAACTGACAGGACTATATACAAACAAATGACTCATTGGACTTACAATGATAAGTCTTCATTCAATAGGGTTACATGCTTCTATTGCAACAAAATTGGACACATCTTTGCTCACTATTTTTGTTACAAAGAGAAGGTAAAAGAACTGGTATACTCAGGAAAGGTGTTTCAAAATAAAGATCACTCGTAGGAATATTGGGTAAAGAAAGCTGATCTATATGGGAAGGTCAATCGAGAACTCATGGTTAAAGTGATAAACAGAAGTGATCTTCACTGTTATATGGCACCAACTGCGCAAGAAAAATTAGAAGAGGCATGGTACTTTGACAGTGGATGTTCTCGACATATGTCAAACAAGAAATTTTATCTCGATAACATTAAGAGTGTCAAGGGCAGAAGTGTTACCTTTGGAGATGGCAGACAAGGTAAAATTACAGCTAAAGGATAAATTATGGAAACAACAACTCCGACTTTAAACAATGTCTATCTCGTTGAAAGATTAAAAGCAAATCTCATCAGTGTAAGTCAGCTGTGTGATCAAGGAATGGAAGTGGTTTTTTACAAAATCTTAATGCAAAGCTTTAGATAAAAATGGAAACGTTGTGATTCAAGGAATTCGAGGAAGCAACAATTGCTATAGATGGGACAGCAGTCAAATTTGTTTAAGCACCGTTGATGATCTGAATCTGTGGCATAAAAAACTTGGTCATATACACACGCGAAATTTGGTGAAGCTCATTAAGCAAGAAATTGTGCGCGGAATACCAAAGCTGAAAAATAGAGATATGGAGTTAGTATGTGGAGCTTGCAAGCAAGGAAAGCAGGTCAAAGTTCAACACAAAAAGGTTCTAGATATTCAGACCAAACTCGCTTTGGATCTGATTCATATGGATCTCATGGGACCTATGCAGACTGAAAGTGTTAGAGGAAAGAAATACGTCTTTGTACTGGTTGATGACTTTACTAGATACTCGTGGGTGCGCTTTATGAGAGAAAAATCAGAAGCTGTACACACCTTCAAAATCTGGGGACTTCAATTGATGAATGAATAAGGAAGAATCAAGAAAATTAGAAGGGATCATGGTGGCGAATTCGAGAATGAAGGTATGATGTTGTTTTGTCAAGAACAAGGAATACTCCATCAGTTCTCGGCACCACTGACTCCCCAATAGAATGGAGTTGTTAAAAAACAAAACATTACAAGAGATCGTTCGTACGATGATCCATGGAAATCACATAACTTAGCATTTCTGGGCTGAAGCAGTAAATACTGCATGCTATATTATAAATCGTGTATATGTGAGAAAATGCACGACTAAAACACCATACGAGATGTGGAAGGGAAATAAACCGAATGTGCAATATTTTCATGTCTTGGATGCAAGTGCTACATTTTGAATGATAAAGATCATATGGGGAATTTTGATTCAAAAAGTGACGAAGGACTATTTCTAGGATACTCAGGAAGCAGTGCAACTTTTTGAGTATATAATAATCGTACAAAGGTAATAATGGAGTCCGTCAATGTGGTGTTTGACGACAGATTAAATAGTAGTTCAATTTTGGATTCTACTGATGATGATGGAGAGTCAAAATGTGTTAATCCTCTTGAGGAGATAAAATCTGAAGTGGTTGAAAACGAACCTAGAGATGATAAAATTATCAAACCCCATAGAAACCATCCTATTGTTGACGTAATAGGGGAAGTGGGAGACTCACGCAGAACCCGAGGTGTGCATATCAATTTTAAAGAGATGATTCGGTTTGCATGTTTTGTGTCAGTCATGGAAGCTAAGAATCACCATGAAGCGATTATGGATGAGTTTTGGGTCATTGCAATGCAGGAAGAGTTGGAGCAATTTGTTAGAAACGATGTGTGAGATCTTGTTCCTCGCCCAGAAAATGTGAATGTTATTGGAACGAAATGGATTTTTAGGAACACGAATGATGAAGATGGAATTGTTGTTCGTAACAAAGCTTGTCTTGTGGATCAAGGATACACGCAGATAGAGGGAGTAGATTTTGAAGAAACATTTGCCCATGTAGCAAGGCTGGAGGCAATTCGCTTTTTGCTTGCTATATCATGTTTTCTCAAGTTTAAACTCTATCAGATGGATGTCAAAAGTGCATTCTTAAATGGAATTCTAAATGAGGAGGCATACATTGAGCAACCGAAAGGATTCGAGGAACAAAATAAGGAAGATTATGTCTACAAATTGAAAAAGGTTTTGTATGGACTAAAACAGGCGCCGAGAGCTTGGTATGATCGGTTGACAAATTTTCTGCTTGGTAAAGGATACACTAGAGGCAGTATGATAAGACTCTGTTCGTCAAACAGTCTGGAAAAGAATTAGTGGTAGTCCAAATATATGTTATTTATATCATCTTTGGAAGCACGAATCAAGATATGGTGGATGCATTTGTGAAAAGTATGACCCAAGAATTCGAGATGAGCATGGTAGGGTAGCTCAAATACTTCTTGGGCTTATAGATACGACATACTGAAGAGGAAATTTATGTATCTCAGTCCACATATGCCAGAAACTTGGTAAAACGCTTTGGATTGGATAATTGCAAGAGCGGCAAAACGCCTATGAGTCCCACTACTAAGCTTTCCAAAGATGAGGCATGAGAAGATGTTGATGAAAAGCTGTACTGAAGCATGATCGACAATCTTCTCTATCTGACAACTACTCGATCCGATTTGTGCTTAAGTGTAGGTATTTGTGCTCGGTTTCAAGCTAAACCTAAGTTATCTCATTTGTTGGCAGTGAGGAGAATAATTAAATATGTAAAAGGAAGTGAAAAATTATGGGTCTGTTTTACTCCAAGGACACAAATCAGCATCTTGTAGGATATTGTGATGCAGATTGGGTTGGGAGTGTTGATGATAGAAAAAACACAAGAGGAGGATGTTTCTTTCTAGGCATCAACCTGATCTCTTGGTAGAGTAAGAAACAGAACTCAATATTTTTGTCAACATATGAAGGTGAATATATTCCGTTTGGTAGTTGTTGCACTCAGTTACTCTGGATGAAGCAGACTGCAAAAGATTATGGTTTTGATTCAGGGGAATTGTTGGCCAAGTGTGACAACTAGAGTGCTATCGATATCTCAAGAAATCCTGTGCAACACTCAAGAACTAAACACATAGACATTAGACATCACTTCATCAGAGATTTAGTAGAAAGAAAACAAGTTAGAGTTGAACATGTATCTACGGAGAATTAACTTGCTGATATTTTTACCAAGCCTTTGGATTTTAACCGGTTTGTGAAATTAAGATCAGAAATCGAGTTGGTGGAAAACTAATTAGCTTTTGCTAATTAGTTCTGAGAAGTTTGTGATAGCTATCAAAATAAGTGTGCTAAAAAGCTATCGTATAAGAAGAAGGCGCTTTAAGTTAATAAAGAAAGAGAAAGGGTATCTCTCAAAATAAAAAGTAGTAAGGACTAAACTTAAAGAGAAGATAAGTGGCTAGGGTAAAAAGATATTTCTCTCACAATATCTAGTAAACGAAAAAAAAAGGTAGAGAGAAGAGACGATGGTGCGAACTCGAGGGATGAAGAAAGGTCAAGGGGTCTCAAGGAAAATTGCGAAATCGATGCAAGATCCAGAGCCAATTCAGCCGGAAGAAGAGGAAAATGAGCACAATGTCGCTCTGTAGTTGAAGAACTCGCAATCGTACCGGTGAAAAAAACTCGGCTGATGCATCGCTCGGGTATTAGAGAGAAGACGAATTCCCGGATGCTGAAGAAGAAACCTTGTCTGACTTGCCCCCGTTGATAACGAGTCACGATGAAGAAGAAGTTTCAAAGAAGACTCCGCATGCAAAGAAGAGAAGGCGTGTAACACAAAAAGTGAAAAAGACTAACATTCAAGAAGTTCCAAAAGAAGACCCAAAAATTGGTGAGAAGAACAACGAAGAACAGTTAGGAGAGGTACATATAGAAAATAAACAGAGTCCGATAGTCAAGATCTTTGTTGGAAAATCTCCTCCAAGTAATTCTCGGGCTCATCTTCAACGGTTTAAGGAGAAAATCAACCAAGAAAGGTACGATTCGTTTAAAAAATGGGAGATTATTGAACAACGTCTGGTGAAATTGGATAGCTCAAATAAGTTGAATATGAAATCGGTTCTTGAGAAAGGGAAGATGGTAGTTAATGTGACAAGAGTACCAAGTTATGGGAAATAAATAGTGTTGGAAATTTATGCTCATATGCCGTATGTGAAAACTGAAGAATCGGAAGTGGAAGTTTTCATTCGAGGAAAGGTGAAGAAATTTTCAACAAAAAGGATCAACAAGTACTATGGATTTGCTTCATTGACTATAGAAGATGCTAAACTGGGAGTAGAGGCTGACTCGATGCACCTTGATAAACTTGCTAAATTTCTGTCAGGTAACAAAATTAAGATGTGAACTAAACTCAGGATTTCTAACTTTGTACCAGTTCTTGGAGCTATTTACACTATCTGTGGATTCAATTGGATGCCTACTACGAACAAGTCATATGTTCATGAGGGAAGAGCTCGGCTAGTATACAAAGTGGCTAATGGAATTCATTTGATTTTGGGCAACTTGTGTATGAGAAAGTTTTTCACCTTGTGTTAAGTCCTGAAAGTGATTTCATACTACCTTTTCCCAACTTGTTGTATGACATGCTCTGCATTGATGTGTTTCCAATGACTTCTGAGGGATTTGTGCATCCTCGCTCATACGTTTCGGAGAAGAGAATGATTGACGCAGTCGTGCGCCAACAGATTGTGGCTGATGCAAGTGAAGACGAAGAGGAGCACAAGCTTACTGAAGTCTGTGGCACCAAGTCTTCAGACTCCTTGACTCTCACTATGCACTTACCTCTTGGAGACAAATCTTCTGCTGGTGAAAGAAATGCGCTAAGGAAGGCAATACAACTTATCCAGGAAACTCTTCAGCGCCTTGAAGATGCTTAAAGCATTTTAGCTCGAGTATGGTCTCGAATAGGGGGAGTGTTTTGGGTTCTGTCGGGAGATTAAGTTATGTCAGGTTTTGGTTGCTTTTGGGAATGACGGCTTTAAGTGTGGGGGAGTGTTAAGTAGGTTGGTTCTTGGTGATGATAAACTCTGATAGATGGCATTGAGCATGGGGGAGTATTAAGTAGTCGTATGTTTTGTTTTTGGTTATGAAAGACTCTAAGTGATCTTGTGTTAAAAACGTTAGTTTGGACTTGTTGGATTTGTGTTTTTATCTTGAATTGTTGACATATGCAAAAATCAGATGAAAGTCACTACGAAAAGCTTGAAGAAGTATTCGAGCACATATTCAAACTAAAAAGGGGGAGAATGATTGAAAATGCAGATATATCAAAGACTTATCTGAAAACAAATCACAACAAACTTGCGCAAAAAGATTTCCTCAAAGATCATGTTTATGTCAAAAAGGAAATTATCAAATGTATCTCAACAAACGCACTTTAGAAGACTTAGTCAAAGATCCTTCCTATGTCAATTAGAAAAAAGATAGTTATTAAGAGAAACCTATATATAATGAGACCTCTCTCATGAAAATGTAACGATTTTATATAAATAAAAGGCAAAACCTAGTTTAAGGAGAATCGTCTACACAAGCAAAGAAGATCAAGTTGCTTATGCGTTAAAGATTATCAAAGAACGTTTGACAATTCATCAAGGTATTTTGAGAATTGTTCAGAAAATAAAATCACGCATCAAAGTTAACTAAACTAATTTGACTGTAAAATTGTTTGAGAAAGATTGCAATTTCAGTATATGTATGTTCTTTTCTTTAATCAGGAAGGCTTTAGATTATTTGAGTGAAAGCATCGTCTTGGACCTTTGCTAAGAACCGAGGACACATGGATGTAGTTGTATAGTAAAACCATATAAAAATAAATATTCGTTATGACTTGTGAGTTTCCCAAATCAAGTGTTAACATTTGGAATCTATTTCTTTTGTTATTGACACATATGTATTTCGAAAACGACCTTTATTTTTTCGGCCTTAGGCCTGCGAGCCTTAGATAAAATAATTGGTTCGTGACCTTTTTATAAAATGATAAAAATTAACGGACCCGAATATAATTATTCATTTTGGCCCGTTTAGTTAACGGGCAAACGAAGTCGTTTTACGTCTTAGAAAAACTTCTCCTTTAGGGATTTCTCCACTGCGACCGGGAAATTGTCGTTCATAGTCATATCATACCATCGCCGTCATCAAGCTCGCGTCCCCGTCATCCCTCGCCATCAACAATCTCACGTCGCCGTGAAACCCTCGTCGCATTCACCGCCGTTAGCCCGGTTCGCTGTTGTATGCTAGAACTGTTCTTTGTTGCGTTGAGAGTTACGGTAAGCACTCTAGTTTCTCCCATGGCTATAGAGAATATAGGGGAAGTAACTTTCATCGAAACATCATTGATGCATGATTAGCCCCAAGTAGCACGATTGATACTCTAGTTTCGCATGTTGAATTGGTCCCAAGTACCAGGTTGATGCAATAGATGGTGTCAACAAACAATATGCATGATTGGCTAATTAGGAATATACAAACAATTTTTGTTTTGTTCGTTTTATTAGGAATCGACAAACAATATGCATGATTGGCTATTATTAGCACCAAGTCCAGACACGAAAAATAGTAATCAGAGAGATTTGAAGCTGCTTTCAAGTTTGTTCTTCGAGATGGAATCAAATACTCTAATCTTTTCTCCTTCTCACTAGTTATTTAAAATGTTGATCTCTTATCAATTGACTTTCCGTTTCAGGAAATTCTCCGGACTAGCAGAGGTTGGTATTCGCTGGAAAAGAAGCAGAGGTACAATATTTTTTCTTTTTAAAAGGAATTTTGTCGAATAGGTTTTTATCCTTTTAGCTGTTTGACAAAAGTAGGTATAAATTATAGTAATGGGGAATGAACTAAGTTTCCCATGTAACTTGACTGCTACATTTTAACAATAATCATTTTGAAGCGATTCTTACTTTGCCAATTTTGTAGCTTTTGTCTTCTTTTTGTTTGTATTATTTGAGAGGCGTGTTCATGTCATAACAAAACTACTGCTATATCATGTGCTCCTTCAGTACATGCTTAATTGTCTCCTCCTGGAGGACTTTGTCAAACTGGAGAAACTAATCCTGCAATGATGCTAGTTCGTGATCTTGTCTAATTAAAAAGTTCTACTGGTTTTAAGGTGTACAATGTTGTCAAATTAAGACTCCTCCTAATGGTCTGATCTATGAATGTGTATGGTTACTAGCTCGGTCTCTTGTCTTTTGTTGAGGATATAGACTTCTGTCCGAATTTCTCTTCTATCTTCTGTAATATTTTCTTGTCAGCAATTGAATAAATTCTCAGTTTCTTAGAGAATATTAATCTTTTGAGCCTCCTGGTAGCTGTAGATGCTTCTGTTTTATGCTGGCCCAGGTTTTTCAGACAATCTAAGGAAAAATAACAATGCATAGGTTTCTCTTGTTAAGCTTTGG
>OVAO01003244.1:0-11488 GCA_900406285.1 Biscutella auriculata | reverse complement strand
AAGGAATGTAAATAGCATATCAATGAATGAATCTAACATCCTAAACCCACTCTCATGTGAATGAGATTCCAACAGATCTAAAACAAAGTGATCAGTTTCATTTTAGCATAGAAAACTCAAAGATATGAAGAACATGGAAGAATAAACCCTAAGCAAACATGATTCTTCAATTAAACATCAAATCACCCTAACCCATTTGTTTGGGAAGGTGACAACTCACAAATCATGCTCAAAACACAAAATCCCAAAGGGGATTCATGCCCAAGCATGACCCAAATCACATTCAAATATCAAATAGCGAAGAAATTGAAGAAATAAGCAATAGAATTCAAATTAAAAGCTTCAATCTCAACAACATTGTCAAAAGAAGAAAAAGGGTTTCACAAAAGAGGAAGGAGGCTAAGAGAATAAAAGTTGTTCTCTAAAGAGGGTTTTAAAACCCTTATATAGTGAGGAAAAATATGGTAAAAATGTGGTCAACTTTGAGAGAAAACTGTTGACTATTGTAGAAATTTATGCTCAGCATCGAGCAGAACGTGCTCGATGTCAGGAAGTGGTATGCTTGATGTTGTGCTTCAGGAAAATCTAGCAGATTGTGCTCAATGTCAGGAAGTGGTCTGCTCGATGTTGTGCTTCAGGAGCATCTAGCTGATTGTGCTCGATGTCAGGAGATGGTCTGCTCGATGTCAGGAGATGGTCTGCTCGATGTTGGCTCATTTCCTTGGTCTTTTTGACTGCTTTGTGCTCCAAGTGATCCGTATACTTCTCCAATCACCTATAATGTAAAAACAAAGCAAAATGCAATCTTAAAGGACTCTAATGCATGCAAAATGGTGGAAACATGTACAATAGTGAACCTAAAAACTAAGCAAAAACCATGCATATCAAATACATAACTTATATCCTATAATAACAAATATATATTATAATTGATATATTCATTATTGAAGCACACACAACTTACCGGACCAAACAACATGAAAAAAATTCAAAAAGTATTTCGCATTTATATCACTACTAAAAAGGATTTCTAACTCAAAAAATATTATATATTATACAACCAAAAATATTCGCATATTATAATTCTAACATAACAAAACTTATGCTCATTCATAATTCATAAACCAATACAAGTAATAATTAAAAAATAGAACAAACAAAAAAAAAACGTAAAAACATAACGAATTCACAAAAAACTAAATTAAGAGGGAAAAACTAATCCCTTAACTCAAAAAATTACCACAAAAACACAGAATAAAACAAAACATTATGGAACATACTAACTAATTAAGTTTCATATCTAAGTCAAAATCTAAATTATAAACCCTCATTTTAGAGCAAAATACATTTATTAACGCTAACTTTTATTCCAATTAAGGTTCATATCTAAGCTTATTTCAAACTTTGTATCGGTTTAATATCTATATTTACTTCGATTCATATCTAAGTGATTTCCTAACAACCACAAGTTACCTAACCAAAAATAAATATTAACAAAAAAGAGATCACAATTCCAAATTCCAATTTGAAGTTTTATATAAAAATGTCCATATAGAAAACAGTTATCATTATGCTACATTACATTCCATGCCCAAGTAAAAAAGATTTTTAATTAAAAAAAATCTATATACCACAACCAAAAATATACGAAACTTATACTCCTAATAAAAAAATTTATGCAAACTGCTCTATTCACAATTGGAAAAATACAAGTAATAGTAATCAAATAAATCGTAACAAACATAATACGTAACAAGAATTACAAGAGCAAAATTTATCACTGAACTCAAAATAATTACCACAAAAACAAAAACACAAAACATAAACTCAAAACTCCACCATAAACCCTAAACTATACCCTAAATTAATCAACCGAATACATTTATTAATATCAACATTTATTTCACGTAACTTATTTCATAACAACCACAAGTTAACTAAACTAAACCACACATATAATAATGCCAACTTATTTCATAACAACCATAAGTTAACTAAGCTAAACTAAACCATACATAACAGCCACAAGTCAACTTTTATTCTAACTGCAATATCCTTATATTATATCTAAATAAAAAAATAATTAATATCAAAGTTATTTCTTAACTACCACAAAATACACAAACTATAAATAAGGATATCACAGTTAGAAGTTCCAGGTGGCAGGGCAGTGGTGGGGTAGTGGCGGCGACGGATCAACTGGCCCGATGTCACATTGGCCGAGAATCGTCCTGTCCCAGGTGTGGAGGAGCAAGGGAGACGATAAATCATTTGATTTTCACTTGTCCGTCAGCTCTGTAATGTTGGGCGTTGGCCCTGATCCCAACCCCAAGTGTTTCTTTTTCGACGGAGAGTCTATACCAAAATATGCACTACCTATTCAGTAAGGCCGAGGGGAATGATGTGTTGGGACCAAGGATGGAACATCGTTACCCTTGGATAATCTGGTTCATTTGGAAAGCACGAAATGAAAATCTCTTCAAAGCAGTGGAGCGAGGCCCACCGGAGACGGTGGAGCACGCAATCAGGGAGTTTGACTCTTGGACAAACGCGAATATGACAGAAGAGGACCACTCGGACTCCGATCTATAGGCCATGTCAAAAAAAAAGTTCTAAATTTAAAAAATCACTTAACACAAAAAACGTCTATAAAAAAATAATATTCAAATACGAAAAAACCACGAACACAAGACAATTACCACAAAAAACAAACTCAAATCAAAACAATAAAAACTGCGGCTCAAACCCTAAACAGAACCCTATAACATAGTTCTTACCTAAACCAAAAACACTCAAACTAAACTCTCGACCCTAAATCTTTAACGTAATACATATTTTAATGTGTATTTTTATTCCAAACAAGCTTCTTATTTAGAACCAAATCAAAATTAACACTTTCAAGTTCATAATTCACAATTTCAAATTCAAATATTCAACTCTTAACATAAACCTTTAATAAACGTTGGAAACTGAATTATGAAAGGACTGCATTTTCAACTCTTAATATAAACCTTTAATATTCAATTCTTAACATCACTCTTCCTGCATACTTCTCCACATGTGTACAACACAGCTCTGTCTCCTCTATTTCATGGGAAGTTACAAACAGGTTCATATTGTCGTTCTCCGACAAAGCCCTAAGAAAGGTTTCACTCCTATATCTATTGAAAGTTGCATAGGTGGAGTTCGCTTTCCCTTAGTAGTTTTCCGAAATTTGAGAATCCAGTATGTCAGTGACGTCTTCTTAAAATCCACTTCGCCAAACTCCATCGTCACGATAACACAAAGCTCCTCATAGCTCCAACTGTCTTATATGTAAACCAAACGAGACAACCGACCTTCATCAACAACAAAATCCCAATGTCCATTCTCATCGGATTCCCAATAACCAGCCATAAGAACACACGGCGTAGTCATAGAAACTTATAAAACTGTCAAATAACAAACAAAAATCAACCCACAAATAACCAACCACATTAAATTTTACACATGAAAGGAGAATGATAGAGTTGTACTTACATCGTTCTTATTTGTTCAGTTTTCTTCAGAACAACCAAACTCTAATATCAAACTCAAAGCGGAAAAAGTTAGATCTAGGTTAAAAGATACAGTTTCACGCTAATATAGAGGATTCTCGAATAAAACAAAGTTAGAATCGTAACCAGATAAATAAACATAAAACAAGATTGTAACCAGATAGTAAAGGATCCAACGGTCCACATAAACCTCGTCTTTAGNGTCCACCTATTCTCGAGACTCACTTATATTCTAATTATCTTCATAAAAGTCACTTTAAATCTGAATTTCCCTTATATATATTGTGTTTAATAGACAACGTAGAACATAATGTACAACTTTACAATATATCTATTTGTCACCGCTTTTTAACTTTTGTAAAATATATTTTTCGTTGAAAATGATGAGATTATCCCATATCAAAAAGATTGAAGAGATTTCAAGTGCTATATAAGTGATATGAACCAATTCATTATTTGGTTTTGAATTGAAAATTTATAGATCTTAACATGATATCAGAGCTTGAACACACGTTGCCCCATTGAGCCAAAATTGATCGGATTCGATAGAAGACCCATGATCAAAACCTGAAATTAATCATAAAGTGAGATATTATCGAGACTAATGACTAAACAAACCATTATCTCAAAGGGACGTGTGAGTAGGTCTGGCCCATCCATTAGGCAGTTAAAGTATTAGTTTTAGGCCTCAAAATTTATTAAGAAAGCATGGGTCACAATTTTCATTTTTGTCCACTATAAAATTAGATATGTTAAATATAATCACCACAACCAACTATTCACCATATCAAAAAATAATTTATATATTAATGATAAAATTTGATATCATCTAAATGCCTAATAAAAATAAATTTGTGGGCCACCATAGGTAAAAATTAAGGTACAATATATTTGGCAGAAAATAATACTAATATGATCTGGTTTTATTAGATTTTGAAGGTCTCGTATGCCCTAGAGTCTTATGTCTTCTCTCTCTTTTTGGGTTAAGTGTTGGAGAGTCTCTGAGTAGTTTAGAGTCTTTCACTTTGTTTCTCTAAATGATTCATGTGCGTCTCACGTGTCTCGTGTTCTCAGCATTATAAGTCATTCTCTTCTTCTTCTTTCGGTTAAGTTCGTTAAGAGAGAAGAAAGAAAAAGAGAGATAGTGAGAGTGAGAGGCATCGCCATTGATGCAAGAAGTTTAAGCTCGGTTTGAGCAATTCATTCATAGTGGATTACGAGTTTAATATCAGGCCAGACGTAGGTTCATTTTGGATCCGAACTGGATAAAGTTCTCGTGTATTTTTAATTTAAATCTCTTCAAGTTTCTTCGAAAGAAATCGAACTCAAGCTAATAATCAATCTTAGGTATAACAAATTGGTATCAGAGTCAGGTTCTCCAAAATCTTGGGAAGTTCGTGAGAGTTTCAGTTCAAGAAGTTAAGCGTAAAGTGGTGATCGAGTTTCAATATCGACAATGATGACTGTTCCGATCGATGTTAACAGACTCGAAAGAAATCGACAAGGAAGAACATAAAGAAGAGGATAAAGATCCAGAAACCAAGAAGAATGAAGCAGCTACATAATAAGCAAGATTGGAGCAGTGCGAGAAGGCTATGCATCTAAACTTCACAAGCGTGGGAGATCAAGTCCTCGGGATGATCGAAAGATGCACCACGACAGCTGAAACTTGGGCATTGCATGAGAAACTATGTCTGTCAAAGTATCTACCAAACCGGGTACATTCTCAACTAAAACTATATGGTTTTAAAATGCAGGATCAGAGGTCGATGGACGAGAATATAAACGACTTTCTCAAGCTGGTTAGGGAGTTAAGTCATCTCAACATAGAAGTAGCAGACGAAATTCAAGCCATTATGCTGCTGAGCTATATACCTCAAAGGTATGATCAACTGAAAGAAACACTTAAGTACAACAGAGACACCATCAGTCCAGATGATTCACCAGAGCTGCAAGATCAAAAGAAAAGGAAGTTAAAGACTCCTCCAGTACAAGAACCATAGGAGAAAGTCACTACGTGAGAGAAAGATCTGAAAACAGAAACTATCAAGGAAATAACAAAGGTAAAAGCAAGTCTATATCAAAGTTTAAAGATGGGAAGAAGACCTGCTGGATATGCAGCAAGGAGGGACACTTCAAGAAGCAATGTTACAAGTGGATAGAAAGGAACAAAGGCAAATGCTATAATAAAGACATATGAGAATCAGTTATGATTAAAGATGACTCCATGGATCTAGTAGGTTTGATGGTACCTGAAGTTAACCTTTTTCAAGATACTATTAAAGATGATGAATGAATTATGGATATTGGTTGCTCTTTTCATGACTCCTCGTAAAGATTGTTTTGTAGATTTCAGGTACAATGAAGGAAGAAAAGTAAGAATGGCTAACAACACCCACACCAATGTTTAAGGAATATGATCAGTTAGATTTGAGAATCTAGACAACACAACATTTCATGATGTCAGATTCATGCCAAAAATCTCTAGGAATTTACTTTCTCTAGGAACTTTAGAGCACAAGGGATGTGAATTCAAAGCAGTGAATGGAAGTCTGAAGATAATCAAGGGAAACATGGTCTTCTGCAAAGGCACAAGAAAGGACTCCCTTTATGTTTTGCAAGCTAAAGCTTTAACAACCAACTACTCATAAAAGGTTCAAGGTGAAGCAGACAACGTAAGCCTAGAAACCGATCAGAAAACTCTTTGGCACAGTCGTCTGGGTCACATTGGCCAAAAAGGGAGGAATACTCTAGTCAGAAGGGGATGCCAAGACAAAGAAAAGGTCTCAGTGATGAAGTTTTTCCGAATAATGTGTGATTGGTAAAACACACAAGGTAAGCTTCAGACCTCCTTAATATTTGACTAAGGAGAAATTGGATTATGTGAACTCAAACCTATGGGGTTCTCCTCATGTTTCATATAGTCTAAGTAAGTGTCAGTATTTCATATCATTTATTGATGGCTGGTCTAGAAAAGTATGGATTTACTTCCTTAAGACCAAAGATGAAGCATTTGATAAGTTCGTCGAATGGAAGAAAATGGTCGAGACTCAAGCTAAAAGGAAAGTGAAGAAGCTAAGACTGATAACAAATTATAGTACTGCAACACAAGGTTCGATCAATATTGCAAAGATGAAAGAATGGTGAGACACAAGACATGTGCATACACACCTCAACAAAACAGTATTGTAGAAAGATTGAACATAAGCATTATGAATAAAGTCAGAAGCATGATCAGTGAAAATGGTTTAGATCTTACCTTCTGGGTTGAAGCAGCAACAACAACAGTCTATCTGATCAATCGTTCACCTTCTTCTGCTCTAGACTTCAAGATACCTGAGGAAATGTGGACATTAGCAACTCCAAGTCTAGATGGTCTGAGATGTTTTGGTTGTTTGTCCTATGTCCACTCAAGTGAAGGAAAGCTCAATCCACGAGCTAAGAAAGACATCTTTGTGGGGTACCCTGAATGGGTGAAGGGATTTAGAGTATGGTTATTGGAGGAACAAAGAGTAGTTATTAGCAGCAACGTCATTTTCAGAGAAGAAGTTGTTTACAAAGGTATAAAGGGACAACAACATTGAGGTACTTCTCTAAACCCAAACTTTCTTAGTACTAATGAACTTTTGAGTTTTGATAATGTAGGGATCGAAATCAGTTTAGATAGTACAAGTCAAGGTGGAGCTCTAGATCAGCCTATTGAGGCAATAGAAGAGCAAAATCACCAAGAAACTGTTTCAAGTGGAATGGATACTGAAACACCTTCAGAAGAATCACGTCCTAAAAGGCAAACAAAACTACCAATCAGCTTCCAAGACTATGAGGTTTATAGAGACGATGATGGATCAGATAACTCAGCTGGCTTCGTCTATCTAGCTACTGAAGACGGTGGAAGACCTGAACCTTCAAGCTACAATGAAGCAATGTTAGATGCATACAATGTTTGATGTTATACTGATTGCCTCTCAAGCAAGACCCTCGTCAGTAGACTCAAGGCCCTTATAAATGTTGAGTTTGAGATGAAGGATTTAGGAGAAGTGAAGAGAATTCTCGGGATGGAAGTTACTCGAGACAGGAAGAACCATACAATGACTATATCACAAGAGAAGTATTTGCAAAAGGTGCTAGGAAACTTTCAGATGGATCAGTCTAAACCAGTATCTACTCCCTTAGGAGGTCATTTCAAACTCAAGTCAGCAACAGACCAAAAAATGAAGGATCAAGAACAATTCATGCAAGGGGTTCAATATCAAAGCGTTCTCGGAAGTTTAATGTACTCAATGATTGGAACTAGACCTGATCTTGCTTACTCAGTAGGATTGGTTTGCATGTTTATGAGTAAACCTATCAAAGAGCACTGACAAGCAGTTAAATGGATCATGAGATACATAAAAGGATCACTGATCAGAAAGCTAGTCTACAAAAGTGAAGGAGACTTCATCATCAGGGGTTATCTAGATTCAGATTACGCATCAGACATCAATCGAAGGAGGCCCATCATAGGTATGGTGTTCACTGCAGGAGGAAACTCAATCAGTTGGAAATCTAATCTTCAGAAAGTTGGGGTGTTATCTACAACAGAATCAGAGTATATGACACTCCGGAAGCTACCAAAGAAGCAATCTGGTTGAAGGGATTAACAAACGAGTTAGGCGTGAGACAAGAATCGGTACCTATCTACTATGACTCACAAAGCGCCATAACATTAGCAAAGAACGTTGTGGTTCACGAGAGAACGAAACACATTGTTGTCAAGTTTCACTTCATTAAACACTTGATTAGTGAGGGCATTATTCAAGTTGTGAAGATTGCTATTGCTTATAATCCAGCTGATATTTACTAAGTCAGTTCCAGTAAGCAAGTTTCAAGAGGCTCTGGACATGATCAGAGTAAAGGAAGCTTAGTTTCGGTTGAAAGCTAAGTTCTTAGCTCGTTCTAAGTTAAAGTTTGAGGTTCTTAAGCAGGGAGTCTTGAGGTAATTCAAGAGAGGGTAATGCCAAGATCTTTTTTCTTTTGGCGTTCAAGTTGTGTTATCTCTTCTGGATCGGAGTTCACTATCATGAAGGTGGAGTTCAAGACGTCGCAAGAGAAGGTGGAGATTTGAAGGTCCCGTATGTCCTAGAGTTTTATATCTTCTCTCTTTTTTAGCTCAAGTGTTGGAGAGTCTCTAAGTGGTTTAAAGTCTTTCACTTTGTTTCTCTAAATGATTCACGTGCCTTTCACGTGTTTCATGTTCTCGACTTTATAAGTCATTCTCTTCTTGTTCTTTCGGTTAAGTTCGTTAAGAGAGAAGAAAGTAAGAGAGAGAGCGAAAGTGAGAGGCATCACCATTGATGCAAGAAGTGAGAGCTCGGTTTGAGGAATTCATTCATAGTGGATTTTGGATTTAATATCCGGCCAGACATATGTTTCTTTTAGATCTGAATTGGATAAAGTTCTCGTATATTTTTCGTTTAAATCTCTTTAAATTTCTTCAAAAAAAATCAAACTCAAGCTAATAATCAATCTGAAATATAACATATTTTTTTGGGGATTTTAGATTTTATTCAACTTATGATGTTAAGGTTAATAATCGAGTTGGTATATATCACTATTATTTAAAATGAGTTGGTGAAATTTTGTTTCTTCAGAAAAAATAATTTCAATAAAACTAAATGTTAATTAGTAAAATTTCAAAAAGTTATAACCAACATTATAATGCCCCATGTTTTAGCAAATTTTTATGTGTAAAATAAATTGTAAATTTTTGTAAACGTTTTTTTCTTTTCCAACAACAATTTTTTTTTATAAAAAATTTTCTCCTTTAATCGCAATTTTTTTTCTTTAAAATACTTTTTTCCCATCTTTACATTTTTTTAATTTTTTCTAATAAACTATAAAATTAGAAATTTTAAAACTTTTTACCAGATTTTTTTGTTTAAATCACTTTGTATAATATTTTAGGTCATCAAAGGATCGGCCTTGCGGGTGAGAATATTCATATTGGACAGATGAAAAGACCTCAAATATTATATCATTTATATGAGTCAATTCATTTATCTATACTATTAAAATAGAGTTTATCTACTTAAAAAGTTATAATGAATCTATTAATTTAAAGACTAGGCAAATTAGATCATATATATTTCTAATTAATATTGTTATAATATTTAAGAATCACGTAATTTCAAAATTGTAATTATTCAATACATAAAAATCTTTAAATATGTAATTTCAAATTGTTATCTTATATACAAATCTATATTTTATATTTTAGCTATATTGTTACAAGTCAAAAGAGAATATCCTTTNTTCCTCATAAATATCCTAGGGTACATAAGTTTAAAATTCTAAATTAAAATATTTTTTACTAACAAAAAGAACAAAAATTCAAATTTAAATGTATGTACTAAAATATTCATCATAGGCTTTGAACTCTAGCTTTTTAAACCATATGTTAAATTTTGATCATATATTTAAAAAAAAAATCATAATGTATTTTGGTTTTAGTTTTTAATCATAGGGTAAAATATACCTAAATTAAACATATTTCCATATGATACATTTGTTTACGAATTTACCTACATTAAAACGAACACTATTTACAATCTAAAATCTATAACAATGTTTTAACAAATTGAATATTACTTAATTACCTAAATAAATTTTAAAATCAAACAAAAAATCATGTATAATTTAGAATTGTATACTATTCCTTTTTATAATCTAAAATATAAATTATTAATATTAGTTATAAATAAAAATTAACACACGCTTCTATGCAGGTACAATTCTAATTATCAATTAATTTTGAATTGAAAATTTATAGATCTTAACAAAAATAAAAATAAATAAAGTTCAATTAGACTTTTAGTTCTTCGTTATATTTATATATATAACCGAACTAAATTCTCAACATTTTTGGGTCCAAAGAATTGAGATCAAAATTTAAACACTCTTGATCGTAAATATTAACGGAAAGGCTAACATCATCTTTACAGGCCGAAATATAGAGGCTTATGAAGACAACTTATGCTCATTAAGAAGAAGCTCAAATTACATACAACACCAAATACCCAAGCCGTTTTTGTTTGTTACTTGCCTGCCACTATAAAAGACAAAAATTACAAAACTTAAATTCCCCAAATTTTCTTCCTATTCAGAATCAACCGGAGAAATATCCGGCAATAGGACACCCTCTAGGAATATGGACTCCCTGGAAACTAATCTTTCCAACCTTCTTTTATGAGTCTTCTAGAAGCAAGTCCTCTCGAGGAGAGGCTCGGTGTGAGTGGTAACACCGGAGTATGCGGTTGTTCTTCGTCTCCATCACCATTTTCATCATCCCAATCATCTCCCCAATTATTGTTCCATCCGTCATCACCACTTTCTTGATCCGATTTTGTCATTAATGTCGGGGTAGAGACTGGCAATTCCATGTCGAGCCTCTGGTATTTGTTTTTTCCCTGTGACTTGTTCTTGTAAAGGTGGATGATGATCGGGATAACGACAAGGGAGAGAACAAGGAAGGAGATCATGACGATGGTGATGAGTGTTCGCGAACTGATATTGAGGATTGAAGGACGCGCAACAGCTACTGTATTGTCATTTCCAGTTTCATGTGCTGCTGCTGCCAAATCCTTTAGTTCAAGGCTGCAACGGCCTTTACTAGAAGTTAGTATGATTGCGCTATCGTTGGACCCTCCTTTCTTAATAGAAGATACTTTCACCTGTAGAAAGGATTAAAGCCTTCGACGTTGAGAGTAGCAACATCTTAATCATACACTAATTGGTTTGTCCTCATTTGTTCCAAGATTAGCAAATAATTGGGAATTTAATCTCCATTATTGCAGAGTCTAGTGGAGCTTTTACTCATCAAATGCACTACAGAGAGAGATATATCTAATATATATAGACATTACCTCTGTGTTTTCATTTGCCAGGAGCTGGACTTTGTTCTTTTCTAACCGGAA
>OVAO01003243.1:744-11489 GCA_900406285.1 Biscutella auriculata | reverse complement strand
CGGTACCGATACCCGAACGCTCACCCCTACTCTTATCATATATATGCATTATTAATAAAATAATAAATAAAATATTTCAAAACTTAAAATTTGATATTTTATATAATTTCATAAACTTTTAGTATTATAATCTTAATTTGATATTTTATATAATTTCATAAACTTTTAGTATAATATTAATTTAGTATTATAAACTTTAAGTTATCTTTCTCAGTTGTTCAGTCACCTAAGAACACTAATCACTAATCGTTGTTCTTAGATATGATGTCTGATGTCTACCCTGTCGATCCCATTTCTGAACTTGTTCTTAAAGATACATCTGAAAAAAAATACAAGAAGCTCAAATAATTTAATCAAACATCATCAAATCCAAAACCCAATTATTCAGATTTCACATCCAAAACAACTTTTACTCAAAAGATAGAGAAACAAAGCCATAAATCACTCATGAGAGATTCTAAAAAAAATATAAACCAAAGCTCCGTATGCTTATTTGGTCTTGGTGGATACCCATGGTTGGTACCGAATCCAATTCTTTTTCCCCTGGTTCAAAGTAAAGCCATTAGAATGGTAAATGTATGCATCACCTTCTCTTGATTTCAAACTAGATAGGTTGTAACAGAAAGAGATATTAAATTTCATTTTTCAAGTTATGAGCAAATTCTTTACTTGTCGAGCAACTACATATCCAATAAATAAATGAATTTTAGTTTTACCTCATCTCTAGTATGATCAGTGATGAATGAAGCCATCCATGTCATTTCGCTGGTACTTGAGATGCATTGTAACGATCCTTTGGAGCATACTCTATCCATCAGTGCCTACCTGTAAACAAAGTGATAACATTGTGCCTGTGTAAAAACTTATGACTAAATATTCAATAGAGACCTAGAGATATATTTATAGCAATGAAGACCATGTCGATGAACTTCTTGCACTCCTCAGCATCGACCTGGTGACGTCGTCCTCGACCATCGCGGTCATGAGAGGCGTGCGGGGGTGGCTGTTGGTGGGGAGTCTCTCGATGGTATCCAATTTAAGGGCTTCTTCGTCGTTGACAAATTGATGTGTCTGGAACAATGTCTTCGATATTTATGTATTATTATACCTCTTTTGTATTTTGGAAATCGGACTAAGGAAGATAGATCGACTTCAAAATCTATTATATTAAAGTAGAATTTATAAACTTATAAGAGCCATAGACCATTTCATTTATAACTTAACAAATTAAATTAAATATATACACATATACTAGTAATAACACATACATACCAACTAATCAATAAATATAATTAAGTATTTTAAATCAATCCCACAAATTTAGTTTATAAATCATAACTATAAAACATTCGTATTAAAATGATCAACTTTACAAATATTTTAACTAAGTAGATATTATTCAAAATTCCATATTAATTTTAAAAAAAAAATTTAATTTAAGTTTAATTTTAGTTTCAACAATATTTTAATTAAATAAATAGATAAATATAATTTTAGAACAAAATACACACACTTGGTGGGGCTCAACTCTATTTATCTATTATATTACATAATAAATCTACCATTAAATGGTATAATGAACTATTACTAGGTAAATATTTCTTTACAAAAATATATCATAATTTTTTTGTAATTTTATAATATTATTCTCTACGATTTTAAAAATTCCTTATTTATATTTTAGGATTTAATAATTTAAAAAAATTATTTAACAATTTTTAAAGAATATTACATTAACATATTTAAACAATTTTATTGTACATTATTTTAAAGAATACCCGAAATGATGTGTTGTTATCTGAGTATCCCAAGAATATCCCTTCATCACTCTTAGCATCAAACTTTCCGAGATGTTCTTTATCATTCAGTATATAGCACGTACAGCCAAACACATGAAAGTGGTGGATATTTGGAGTTTTTCCTTTCCACAGTTCATATGGAGTCTTGGTAGTACCTTTCATGAGGTATACCCTATTTACGATGTGGCAAGCTGTGTTAACAGCTTCTGCCCATAACCGCAAAGGTACATTCGTAGCGTGAATCATAGCTCGAGCCATTTCCTGTAGCGTCCGATTCTTTCGTTCGAAAACCCCATTTTGTTGAGGTGTTCGAGGTGCTGAGTACTGATGAGTAATCCCTTGCGTTTCACAAAACAACTTCATGGTGTCATTCTGAAATTCTCCTCCATGATCACTTCTGGTTTTCTTAATCTTACCTTTTTCATTCATAAGTTGGAGAGCCAGTATTCGAAAGCTTTCTGCAGTATCTGATTTTTCTCGCATAAATCTCACCCATGAGTATCTCGAATAGTCATCCACCAATACAAACACATATTTATTTCCTCTAAGACTTTCTACCTGCACTGGTCCCATTAAATCCATGTGTACCAGTTCTAGATAGTTGTTGTCTGCACATCTGGTATCTTCTTATGTTGCACTCTAATTTGTTTCCCTTGTTTGCATGCTCCACATACTAGCTCTTCCTCGTTACTTAGTGCAGGAACACCCCAAACAATGTTTTGATTAACCATATGTACCATATTATGTACATTGATGTGTCCCATCTTTTGATGTCATAATTCCACATTACTTTGTGCACTAAAGCACCTTACTTCATCTATCCACTTGTAACAATTGTTTGTTCCTCGGTCTCCTCGGAGAATTACCTTCCCTTCTTTACTCCTTACTTCACATTCAGTCTGATTGAACACTAGGTATACATCATGAAGTTTGGGCATTCAATCCTTCATAATCGATCCTTTACCTATGATCCGACCTTGTCTTCCATCTCCAAAAATGACTCTTCCTCCACTAAGTTTCTTCAGATTTGTTAAATTTTCTCTGTTTCCAGTCATGTGTCTGGAACATCCACTATCGAAGTACCAATCTGTTTCTGACATTCCACCCTTTTCTGCCGCCATTTGGCATATTATAGTTTCCAAATATATATCTCCTTTCCTGATCCATGCTTGATTTCGTTGATTATTGCTCCAATGAAGCTTCTGTTGATGCTTCAATTGTTTAATCATGTCCCAAAACCTATAACAGTTGGCTCGCATATGTCCAAACTTCTGACAATGATAACACCTGATTTTGTGCAAATATTTCTTATGATAGTTCCCATGATTTCTCTTGTTTACAATTGCTGGTATCGTGTATTTAATTCCTCCCTTCTCAACATGTTTACCTTTGTGAGGTGTTGGTTGTATTGTCCTGACTTTGGTTTCTTCTATCTTTGAGCTCTTGCTTTGTTCCTCACTTACCCATTGTCTTAGTTCATCAATAACCTTACGATATTCCTTAATCTTATCCCCTTGTTCCTCAGTCAATTCCATTGATGAGTTTTCTACTTTTGATGTAATCGCTTGCTCAAGTTGCTCTTCAAGTTTAGTTCGTGTGTTCTATTCAAGACAGAGTTCTCTTCTCAACTCTTCTATCACTTGGAGATGTTCTCTGAGTGATTCTTGTTCACTTCCTAACTCTCTTGTGAGAGCATCAACTCTTTTTGAAAGTTCGACATTCTCTTGTCCTAGTTTTAACAAGGCATCGCACACAAAGTTGTATTCATCCAGTATGTCTCCAGAGTTTTCATCAGCCTCGTGTTTTTCAGAGTATCCAGAAATACTCTCGCAACTCGGATCATTGGTTATTCCGAGGAATGCAACAAAGTTTCTTAAGTCATCTTCTTCTTCTTCTTCACTTTCTTCCTCAGAACTCCCTTCATCAACACCAACCATTGACGTTTCTCTTCTTCCTTTAGGATTCGTTACACATTCTGTATGACCAAAGCCACGACAGATTGTGCACTGAGTTTCTCGGGTCTTAATTGTAGGACATTCACTTTTAAAGTGTTCATGTCCTTTGCATTCAAAACATTGACCTCCTCCCTTTTTGAATTTTTCTCTGTCAGGAATATTGCGGTAATTATTCATCGGTTGTTGGCCTCGTTCAAACTTCTTAAGTACTCTACCAAATCTCTTAACTATCAATGTCAATGCTTCATTTGAATCATTCGTCGTCTCAGAATTGGATTTCGATGATTCCTCAGCAGTAAGTGTAATTCCTTTCGTTTTTTTCGGTGGTCCCATCTCCATCTCATGCGCTTGCAGCATACCCATTGCTTCTTCAAACTTCATTGTGTCAGTGTCTGATGCAACTGACATCGCAACTTTATATGCAGCAAATCTAGCTGGCAAACATCGAAGCAATTTTTTCACCAGCTTCTTCTCTTTGTACTTCTTCCCTAGTACTTGTGTTTCACTAGCTATTGTGCTTAGTTGTGCACTGAATTCTGCAACCGAATCATGCTCTTCCATTCTTAGATTTTCGAATTTTGATGCCAGCAGGTCTAATCTTGACCTTTTTACATTATTCGTTCTTTCGAACGCTGTTTGTAGTGTGTCCCATGCATCTTTCGCATTCTCGTATCCTTGGATTAATTTAAATTCGTTGCTTTCAACTCCAGCAAATATTGTAGATAATGCCTTGGAGTTAAAACGTGCAAGTCGTTTTTCATCTTCAGTCCAATCTGCCTTCGGTTTTGCTGCCCTAACTCCGGCTACGGCAGTCTCTATCGTCGGTGCTTTCCATCCTTCTTCCAAGACAGTCCATGCATCTTCATCTATGCTCCTGATAACTGTTCACATTCGTACTTTCCAAAATCTATAGTTGTTTGGATCCATGATGAATTATCGTGACAAGAGTGCTCGAGAGGTCTCCATCTCCCAGTCTGATCGCACATGTTTGTGTGACAGATGTAGGCTCTGATACCAATTGAAATAGTAGAACCTCTCGTTTGATTAATATCTCGAACATATAATTGTTGTTTAGACAATTACACAGTGAAAGGTAACAAAAACTTTCCTAAAACTTAACCGATTATTGTCCTGAACTGAACAAACAATCAATCGGGCTCAAATTCTAATCTAGAGCCTAGACTTAGAGTTCTCAATCTCTCTTCTAATAAACTCGATCTCTATTAGAGGGTTTGTGCTCTTTTTCAATCGATGACCCTCATGGTTCCTTGATTCTTCTATTTATACTTATGCAACCTCTTTCTTTTCCTTTTCTGATTCCTAATTTGTGACTAACCAATTTTCCTTTTTCTTCTGAAGATAAACATGAGGTTTGTTGAGGTTCTGCTCTTATAGATCTTTGAACAGTTCGAAAATCTCTGACTAAATCTTCACGTGAACCATTCCGATTCTGATGAATTCTTTGAACCATTCGATCTGATTTTAAGGTCTGATTTATTTGGTATCTTCAACTCCCGTTCTTGGTGAGGTTATAAGGATAGCATTTGTTCTAGTGAATTTGGTTGAAGTATATATACTTTTTTTGGTCGGCGAAGTATATATACTTATATACAGTTCAACTTTAAAGATACATTTTATAATTTGAAAGATGTGATAATATTTTATCTTTATGAATATACGTATAGGTAAACAAATAATAGTGAATTGGAACTTGAAAAGCATAACACTTTTATTCTAGTTGCAAATACGTACTTATAACTATGCATTTGTGTCAGCACATTTAATCTATAGTTTAAACCCAGGAAAACAAAATGTTATAACAGATTAGCAGTTAAAATCCACTCATCAATTATATCAGCTCGTGTTTATCATTAATTGTCACTAGTTAGGTAGTATCGACTCATATGCATAAAACAGAAAAGTTAAACTGATGAACTTTTAAAACGAAACCAAATGCTTATAAATGAGGGACTGAGCGATGTTTTTGATAGTTAGCATCATACTTACTTCAACAAGTCACGAGAACATAGATCTCTATCACACAGAAGAGTCTTCTAACAATACAAGACAATAATCTTAGTGTAACTCATGACCAAAAATTAATACTTCATTTAAGCTTAGGGATGAAAATGTGTTTGAGATAGCCAATTTTAGACCACATGCTACGTAAAACTTTGCAAATTAACCTGCACAATATAGTAATCATTCAGTTTAAAAAGAAAAAACAGACATTGTTCATATATATGTTAAGCCACCATCTCAGCAAGAAAGATTGAGAAAATGGATTAAAGGATATATACAATATATAAAAACAAAAACATGCTTGCTTAATAACCTTAAACTTCCTCTTATTAACCTTCAAATAGAACAAGTTACTTGTACAGAGAAGATAAGGCCTTACGAAACTAATGTGTAAAACAAACACCCATCTTTTGGAGCACGTTTTAATTCCTTGAACGTGTAATGAAAAACACATTATAAAAACAGAAGAGTTTGTTTTACCATGGATCTTTGGAGAAGGACATCCAGATCAAAACATGATTGGCCAAAGATAGAAATGGACCATAAACAAAGCCTATACAAAAAAAAGAACAAGACAACTGATAAAACCTTCTTTCTCCCTCTTCTTTCTCTCTCTTCGGATTCTCTCTCGTTTAGTTACGAGATCTGAACAACGANCAAAACATGATTGGCCAAAGATAGAAATGGACCATAAACAAAGCCTATACAAAAAAAAAGAACAAGACAGCTGATAAAACCTTCTTTCTCCCTCTTCTTTCTCTCTCTTCGGATTCTCTCTCGTTTAGTTACGAGATCTGAACAACGACGAGGATTAGAGGAGGAGCTCCGCCGGATTCTGAGCACAACCTCGTGCTCTACGTTCTTCTTCTGACCGACCATCCCCCTTTCCTCGCTATGGTGGTGACGGCGACCACTCTCCGGCGGATTCATGTCTATGTTCTGTGGCGTGCCTCGTCCTCTCAGTAGAGTGGCCCATATCTGCATGCGTCTTGGGGCCGACGCTTCCTCTGGCTCGGCCTTCGTCGAGCTCTCCGCCGCTGCGCTTGGTATTCCCTCTCTCTTTGCCTCTGTTTGCTCCGGATCCGGTGGGATCCCCCTCTTCCTCTCCACCGTCTGGTTGATGTTAAATCGATCGAGCGTGTGTTAGGTGTGGCTCGTGCGGAGATTGGTGGTTGGCACTTCCTCGGCCGGCGATGTGTCCCCTCTGCCGGAGTTGTCTCGGGCCACGACAAGCCTCTTTCCTCGTTTTTGCTTCACTTGGAGGGGTCCAGATCGTGCGGCGACGGTGGCGGAAGCGACTTCAACGGAGTGCCTGCTTCGCTCTAGTTCTGAATCTCCCGGTCCGGCAAGTCTTCGGCGTCATTCGGTGGCCCGATTCACCGCGTTAGATGGCGCGATTGTTCTTCCTCGCCGGGAGTCTTTTCAGTGGCCTGATCCGACGACGGCGGCGATTTAGGGTTAGAGGATCTTAGGGTTTCTTTTAGGTTTGGGTTTGGAACAATTATGGTTATTGGACTGTTTGGGTGTGGGGCTTTTGTTTGATCCTAGCATATTTTTTTTTGGGTCAATCCACTTCCTTTGTTATCCATGTAGTCTATAAAAAATTAAAAACGGTATAAGATTTAACCTTTTACAAAAAAAACGAAGTCTATACAACAACAAAGCTACAAAATACATGTTTTCAAAAATTAAAACGTAACACTACAACATTCCATGTCTGTCACTTCTTTTTTCCAACGTTCAATCAGATAATCGGTTCCTTCAGAATTCCTAAAAATAGTAGAATGATTCAGAATACCAAATCCCTTTCTTTTTGGACCTGGTTTCGAGATATCAATTTGAAATATCAAGCACACACATCAAATGTCAAGCTATTCAAGTTGGTGTTAGAGAGTGTCATTTCAGCAAGAAAAAATCATCCACGAACCAACTTTAACATAAAAACACATGGAATGAATAACTACTCGTGATTGAAAATGTTATGATCATACATCCATATTCTTTACAAAGAGAAATAGCGGTTAAGAAACATTAGTTAAATGTTGTAGAACAACATTGCTGATGTGAAAGCAGAGTGCAAATTCAAACATAATTTCGCTAATATTATAGTCTTTAAAAACCTCCCCATATAATATTTTAGAGGATGAATCTATTTTTGGTTATAATGACAAAGAGATGGAGAAATTTATGGTGTTTAGTGATGAAAACCTAAAATCCATGTTCTATTTCTTAACAGTAGTTGAAACTAACATAATCAAGCCCAAAAAAAAAAAAAANAGCCCAAAAAAAAAAAAATTCTTGAATGTGAATGAATTGGTTTAGCGAAAGTGAAAGTCACTCCTTTTTTANGGCCCAAAAAAAAAAAAAAATTCTTGAATGTGAATGAATTGGTTTAGCGAAAGTGAAAGTCACTCCTTTTTTAGCATATAACAAACCGGTCGAATTTTCGACTAGAGGATCCTATCTTATTCGATTCCACCCTTTTGAAGTATAAATTTTATTTTCTATATAACCAGAGAATCGAATCAAAATCCAATCTAATCTTCCAAGTCTTAAAAGATATATTTCTAATTTAAATATTCATCTTGACCAACAATGATTTAAAATTGCTATGGAAGCTGAAAGATACCAAATACTAATCTCCCATTCAGTATGTTAATTTATATATAACTCGATTTTGTTTCTATGATTTATATTCATCCAATGTCATATAGATATAAATGTTTGAAATTCTTAAACGTTTTTAGAAGCTTCATACTCATGCAACCAAAAATAAAGAAAAATAAATATTTATTTTATTCCATTTCCTGAAATATATAATACAGAAGAAAAAATGAAAAATAAATATTTATGGAACTTATTTTAGATTAAACTATAAATAATATATACAGAATACAAATTAATTCATTAATTGTCAATTAATTTTGAGTTAAAATTTTATTAGCTTACATAATTTTATAAATCGATTTGAACAATTTGACCATTTCCATTCATTATTGATAATGAATTAAAAATGGTCAATCAATATTTACCTGATATTTAAAAATATAAAGCTAAAAAATAATAGCAAATATAAGTCGATTTATTTATTA
Organism: Biscutella auriculata; assembly: GCA_900406285.1. NCBI lineage: Eukaryota > Viridiplantae > Streptophyta > Magnoliopsida > Brassicales > Brassicaceae > Biscutella > Biscutella auriculata. Next base: position 2,621 of record OVAO01003243.1, on the reverse strand, counting down.
TCAATTGATTTTAAATTAAAAGTTACAAATAATATATATTGACATTCACAATCTTCACTATTTTCTTTCAATTTTTAATATTAAAATCCGATTCTGATAACGATCAACTTTGGCTAGCAGCCCAAGATCAAAGTAAACAGCTAGAGGCCCCGGGCTTCGACTTCCAGGAGATTCCACCGGACGTTTCCCAATGTTTCATAGATGGATCTTGGAAAGCAACCGACAACTTCTCAGGTCTGGGGTGGTGCCAGAGAATAGGAGCTCAATCGTTCCGAAGCTTTGGAGCTCGGTCGATTCCTCGTACGTCTTCTCCTTTTCATGCGGAATTAGAAGCCCTGCGTTGGGGAATGCAGTGTATGGCCGATCAGAGGGTCACCCGAGTAACGTTCTTTACAGACAGCTCGGAGCTGCTGCATATGTTCACTAACCCGGGGGATTGGCCAGCTTTCAGAGAGGAAATTCAAGACCTCATCCAGATGAAGGAGGCCTTCGAGATAGGGTGGATATTTAACATCCCAAGGACCAAGAATTCCACTGCAGATGCTCTAGCTAGGGGTGTCCGGCGATTTTCTTTCAATTACATCTTTCTCAACTCTGTATTACCGAACTGGGTCCCTGACCCCTGAAGTTAATATAGTTTTGGCCGACAAAAAAAAAAAAAAGATAACGATCAACTTGAAAATCGCACTGATTAAATAAAAAATAACTCCATTAATGACAGAAGAGCAACAGAGTTTGACTGCATCTTTGAATTACACTAACTATCATTTTGTTTCATTTTTGGCATCCATAAAACACCAACCTAACCATCACAAAAATGCATATTAATATAAAAGTCTGTAATCCCTAGATCAATAATTAGGCTACTACAAAATTATATTTTATTATACAAAAGTAGGATGATTAGCTTAGGGATGGATTAAGAAAGAGCTTAGTTTTTCACTCATCCAATAATAGCACAAAGAAGAAGTTCACAGAAGAACACTTTTTGGGATAATAACACAAATAAGAAAAGAGAGCTCCAGGATGGACCAGCCATGGAAAGTGATCATGTCATTTAGTCCACTCAGAATCCGAGTTCAACAGCTGGAATCATCCCACCAGATGCTACAATCTGTTGCTCAAGCTGCATCAATGGATTCGATCATGTGTAAAACTNGTGTAAAACTTTCATGAATCAAATACGATTAGTGGAATTTGATAAGAGTAAAGTTTGGTGGTTATAAACCTTAAACAGTGTCTCTAATCTGTTCTTCACAAGATAGTACTCTTGCTTCACTTGTTGCAAACATCTACGACATCTGAAAATTGGTTTCATCGTGTTTATTTTTTGCTAATCAGATCTTAAAATATAAATAGTTAGAAAATAACGAACATATTTGATCAAAACTCACGCTTCAACGTTTTGTTGCTCGCAGAAGTTGCGAAACACAATGCAAGCATTCTTAACTCTATGTGCTCCTATACTGTTGTTTTAAGCACATTCAAAAAGGTTAATATTTTATTATATAAAAATGTCAGAATCAGATCTAAATTTGACGTAGAGCTAAGTTTTTTTGTTAGTTACCTGGAGCTGCTACCTTTGAGTTGATGAACATGGGGATCAACTTTTTTGAAGTCTACAACTTGTTGATCTCTTCAAAAAACCAGAAGAACATTGAGGAAAAAAAGAAACAAGTTTTGAACAGAAAAAAAAGATAAAAAAAAAGGATTGAAGAGTGAATATTATAAGTTACAGGGAAAGTGAGAGATCATTGAGAATCCTATCAGAGTCTTGGAAGAAGAGAGTGACAACTTGTGAAACAAAATCTGGATTGCTTTCATCTTGTAGTTGTTGCAGCTGCAAGAACTGGCTGTCCAATATCCCCTTTTTTTTT
>OVAO01003241.1:0-11491 GCA_900406285.1 Biscutella auriculata | reverse complement strand
ATGGTTTGATTATTGGTGAGATGTTAAGTTTACGATTTATCTCTAAACATATAAAATAAAATCTTATTTTTTGAACAAATATATGTGAGATGTTAAGTAATCATTCACTATTTATCTCATATTATCTAATAAATATAATTATAAATCAAATTATTATAATATTTGATTTACTTTTTAACTAAAAACATTTTTAAACAATTATCTAAAAAATATTTTAATTTTAAAGAGAATTATATATTTATATTTTAAAAATTATAAATAAAATATTTAAATTTGCTTAGATAATTTTAAATCAAATATTTATTAATATATTAGATAAACACAAATAGAACGAAAATTAATATAAATATTATAAACTTAACCAATTTTTAAACAATCATATAAATATATATATAAAAACTTTATCAAACACTTATGTATTTTGCATTATCTAAACTCTAAACGGTAAATAAAATATTTAAAAACGTGTTCTTAGATTATTCCAAATCAAGCCTCTTTAGTATTATTTTTTTCTAAAACAATTATAATATAAACTTAAAATTATTGAAAATTAATTAAAAATCAATTTAAACAAAAAGAAAAATATTCATTATGAGTAAAAGTGGAATTATATATATATATATATATAATTGAGAATTGAAGATTCTCCCCAAATTCTTTTCTAAAAATAGATTTTAAAATTTTAAATTCAAAATAGATTGGAAAATTTTCCTCCAATCAATGTAATTTATATTTAAACACACATAAATATAAAATTATTATTATATTCTAAAATATATCTATATATATTTTAAATTTCAATTTGCAATTTTTCCTAAATAAATAATTAAATTTAAATATATACGAAAAAGTTTCAATATAAATGAAGAAAAATAAGTTATAATAAAAATATATTTAAATAGTCATTAATGATAAAATTTGAAGACAATTTAAGAGTCCAACAATTTAATACTAAAATTATATTCAAGATATAATTATTAAAAAAATTAATAATTAATATGATCAACTAATATTATTATGCAATACCAAAATATAGTATTCTAAATTATATAAATTTTATATGGTTAAACATTTAAAAAGAAATATGTACTAGATACCCCATATTTAAAATTAAAAAGTTATAAATATCATAATTATAATTTAAAATAATTAATCCCACATATAATGTGGGTAAAATTCTAGTAATATATTATAGATAAATTGGTTGATGTAAAAAAATTTATAGAGAAATTGAAAATCGGAATTAATTTATTTGAGTGTAAATATCCAAAAGGCATAAAAAAATCCAAACTCAAATGCTCTCAACATGAACACTCTTCCCGTCGTCTCCCTCACAGCTTCTTCCTTCAAATTCTTCCATTTTCCTTCTTTCTCTCATTCCCCAGCTTTTTGCTTCACCAAATCTTTAACCTTCACTCCATTCCGTTTGCGACAGCTTTCCTTCCAATCATCCTTGAATTCTCTATCACCGTCGCAGTCTCAGCTCTCTGAGGAGTACGACGAAGAGGAGGAAGAAGAGGAAGAAGAGGACGAGGAAGAGGAAGAGGATGATGACGGCGATGATGAAGCCGCGGACGAGTATGAAGATATTTCATATGAAACAAGGAACAGCGACGATGAAGCCGAATTCTCGGTGGATTTGCCAGCTGAATCAGCTCGGCAACGCGTTGAGTTTAGGTGGCAGAGAGTGGAGAAGCTTCGTAGTCTTGTTCGAGATTTTGGAGTTGAGATGATTGATATTGATGAACTAATCTCTATTTACGATTTTCGTATCGACAAGTTTCAGGTTTGCTTATGTTATTTAAAGAGTTCCCTTTTTTATTCCTTCCTTCACTCACTGGAATTGGAGATTTTTGAAGTCTGAATTTGTATTATTTTGGCCAGAGATTGGCTATAGAGGCTTTTTTGAGAGGTTCCTCTGTGGTGGTTTCAGCTCCGACAAGTAGTGGTAAGACTTTGATAGCTGAAGCAGCAGCTGTTGCTACAGTGGCTCGAGGTCGCCGCTTGTTCTACACTACACCGCTTAAAGCACTCTCTAATCAAAAGTTTCGCGAGTTTAGGTGATCGTTGTTTCCCATTTATTTGATGATGATTACTTGTGGGAAGCAACTATAATCTCTGAAATGTGTGGTTTTAACGTTGATTTTAGGGAGACATTCGGCGACGATAATGTTGGTCTACTCACAGGTGACTCTGCCATCAACAAAGATGCTCAGATTGTGATCATGACTACAGAGATTCTCCGAAACATGTTGTATCAAAGGTATTTCTCATTTGGACACTATCAACTGCAGCTCTCTCTGTGTATCTGGCCTTTTCAAGAGCTCCTTTAACCCCAATTTGTGTGTCGAAATCTTTAGTGTTGGAATGGCTTCTTCAGGGACTGGACTTTTTCATGTTGATGCGATTGTTTTGGATGAGGTTCATTATTTAAGCGATATATCTAGGGGAACGGTTTGGGAAGAGATAGTGAGTTACTCTTTCACCCCTTTTTCACCTTTCCCCAAAAGGCTAATAGTGCAGTGTCTCAGTTGGATTCTGTTTTTTGTTATGATCAGGTCATTTATTGCCCAAAGGAGGTTCAACTTATATGTCTGTCAGCAACAGTTGCAAACCCTGATGAATTAGCTGGTTGGATTGGTGAGGTGAGTTTGTGGACATTTTACCTATGGGAATGCATTGTGTTCCTATTATAAGGAGTTATAGAATGTACATAATGCTATGCAATAGTCGTTGGTCAACACACATACTGTTTTGCCTCAAGTACCTCAATTTCTTGTATACTAGTACTCTTACAACTGCAGCAATCCTTGGTATCTTTAGCCATTGGTTACCTAAAATGTGTTGGCCGCTATGTTTTTTTCCTCAGATACATGGTAAAACCGAGTTGGTAACTTCGACAAGGCGCCCGGTTCCATTAACCTGGTACTTCTCTACAAAACATTCTTTACTACCTCTGCTTGATGAGAAAGGGACACACGTGAATAGGTAACTTGCCACCTCCATGATTTATCACCAATATGTAGTTTGAAAGATTTCTCTATGATAATAACTAAAAGTGGTTATAATAATTGGAGCAGGAAGCTGTCTCTCAATTATTTGCAACTGTCTGCATCAGAAGCTAGATTCCGTGATGATGATAACAAGCATAGGAGGAGGTCAAGAAAACGAGGAGATGATATGAGCTACAACAACCTCTCCAACCTTTCTGATTATCCTCTTTCAAAGAATGAGATAAACAAGATTCGCCGTTCACAGGTCTTAAATTATGCTTCCAAATTTACAAGAAAGACATTATTTAACTTTTCATGATAAGTTATTGACTGGTCTTAGTCGTGATTTTTAGGTACCTCAAATTAGCGATACATTATGGCATCTCCAGGGAAAAGATATGTTACCAGCGATATGGTTCATTTTCAACCGTAGAGGGTGTGACGCAGCTGTACAGTATGTTGAAAATTTTCAGCTTTTAGATGATTGCGAGAAGAGTGAAGTCGAGCTGGCCCTGAGGAAGTTTCGTATTCTTTATCCAGATGCAGTGAGAGAGACTGCAGAGAAAGGACTACTAAGGGGAATTGCTGCTCACCATGCAGGATGTTTACCTCTTTGGAAATCTTTCATTGAGGAATTGTTTCAGCGAGGACTTGTTAAGGTTGTCTTTGCTACTGAGACGCTTGCTGCTGGAATAAACATGCCGGCTAGAACTGCTGTTATTTCATCTCTGACAAAAAAGGCTGGTAATGAACGAATACAGTTGGGTCCTAACGAATTGTTCCAGATGGCTGGGCGTGCTGGACGCAGAGGCATTGATGAAAAGGGGTACACCGTGCTGGTTCAGACTGCTTTTGAGGGCGCTGAAGAGTGCTGCAAACTTGTCTTTTCCGGAGTAAAACCTCTTGTGTCACAGTTTACTGCTTCTTATGGAATGGTGCTAAATCTTGTAGCTGGTTCAAAAGTTACTCGTAAATCAAGTGGACCTGAGGACGGGAAAGTCTTACAAGCAGGGAGAAGTCTGGAAGAAGCCAAGAAATTAGTTGAGAAGAGTTTTGGAAACTATGTGAGCAGCAATGTGATGGTTGCGGCGAAGGAGGAACTTGCTGAAATTGATAAGAAGATCGAGATTCTGACATCAGAAATAAGCGACGAAGCCATAGATAAGAAGAGTAGGAAACTCCTGTCAGCAAAGGATTACAAGGAGATCACTGTCCTTCAGGAAGAACTGCGGACAGAGAAACGCAAGCGTACTGAACTACGAAGACAGATGGAACTTGAAAGATTTTCAGCTCTAAAACCGCTCTTAAAAGGGATGGAAGAAGGAAACTTACCATTTATCTGTTTGGAGTTCAAGGATTCTGAAGGGATGCAGCAGTCAGTCCCTGCTGTTTACTTGGGACATATCGATTCATTTAACGGTTCAAAACTCCAGAAGATGATGTCTTTGGATGAGTCCTTTGCGTTGAACATAATTGAGGATGAGCTGGCGGATGATGAGCCAAGCAAACCCATTGTTCAACCATCTTACTATGTGGCTCTTGGCTCTGATAACACATGGTATCTCTTTACAGAGAAGTGGATAAGGACTGTCTACAGAACTGGTTTCCCTAACATTGCTCTATCCCTAGGAGATGCTTTGCCTCGAGAAATCATGAAAGCTCTTCTCGATAAAGCAGATATGCAGTGGGATAAACTAGCAGTGTCTGAACTTGGAAGTTTGTGGAGAATGGAAGGATCTCTAGAGACATGGTCCTGGAGTTTAAACGTACCGGTCCTAAGCAGCCTTTCCGAAGAAGATGAGGTGTTACAAATGTCCGAAGAGTATGATAATGCAGCGGAACAATACAAGGACCAAAGGAGCAAAGTGTCACGTTTGAAGAAGAAGATATCTCGGTCAGCAGGGTTCAGAGAATATAAGAAAATTCTAGAAAACGCTAAGCTGACGATTGAGAAGATGAAACGGCTCAAGGCGAGATCAAGACGCCTCATAAACCGTTTAGAGCAGATAGAACCGTCTGGTTGGAAAGATTTCATGCGCATAAGCAATGTGATTCACGAAAGCAGAGCATTAGACATTAACACACACTTGATATTTCCTCTGGGTGAAACAGCTGCTGCAATCCGAGGAGAAAATGAGCTCTGGCTTGCAATGGTGCTCCGGAATAAAGTCTTGGTGGATCTCAAACCTCCTCAACTAGCTGGTGTATGTGCGAGTTTAGTTTCGGAAGGCATAAAAGTTCGACCTTGGAGAGACAACAACTATATATACGAGCCATCTGATACAGTAATAGACGTGGTTAATTTCTTAGAAGAACAAAGAAGCTCTCTTATAAAGCTGCAAGAGAAACACGAGGTTGAGATCACTTGTTGTCTGGACAGTCAGTTCTCTGGCATGGTTGAAGCTTGGGCTTCCGGATTAAGTTGGAAAGAATTGATGATGGAATGTGCAATGGACGAAGGTGATCTTGCTCGTCTGTTACGACGCACCATTGATCTCTTGGCTCAGATTCCTAAATTGCCTGATATTGACCCAGGCCTGCAACGTAGTGCAGCATCTGCAGCAGACATCATGGACCGTCCACCAATCAGTGAGCTTGCTGGTTAAAGAGTGTAGCTCTGTCATTTGCGACCCACAATAGTCTGTCTGGGTAAAAATCATTAGAGCCTGGGTTTTTCAAGAACTGCATCTGTAACAAGAGTTTGGGTTACAAAACAAATTTTCATTCAGGTAATTAATGTTGGAAAGAATAGGAGCAAGTAAAGAGAAAATTTGATGTAATGTTACAACATACAAAAGTTTATGTACACAATTGTGGGAAAAAGATTTGAAGGCTTGGGCATCTAATCCTTTCAATATATTCCTTCGATTTTCCCTTGCCTCTCTTTTATTTTCAGTGAGATTTCAACAGGACCAGAGGTAGCAACAGAAGTAAAAACCATCTTAAATTTCTTCTCTTCCGACAAAGCTCAATGCAGACTTATAACAAGCAAAGAATGCCAATCTTTCATCTCTAAAAGATTGCCAAGTAGCTATACTCCCGAGCTTTTAGGGAGTTCAAGTGAGCTTTCACTGGCCGGTGAGGAGTTTTTGGTATCTTTGTATTCTCCTTTGTCTAACTACAGAGCCACTGGAACCAGGGTCCTGTCTGAGAGCTAAACCGCTTTGGTTCGAAACTTTCCTCCTCTTAGCACTACGCAGAACATCCTCTGTGTCTAATACATAGGAAACCTGCAGGAGATATCGGACAACTCATTTAATAAAGCTAAAGTCTTCATCATGGATCCTCACTGTAAGCAGAAAAACAGGCAATGTACCTTTGAAGAACTGCAGGTTATCTTACACTCCAAACCGTTGGTAATCTTAACTTCATCTGTGGTGGGGAGTTCATCGGTTCCACCTACTTTACGCTTATTCCTGGGAAAAAAAAGAGAGCATCTGATTAGTTTCGCCTTAGAAAGATAGGATAGTCCTTTTTTAATCTTCTCAACTTACCGTTTCAAATAGATTCGGTGATTCTCTTTCACATTAGGTTGACTAGAAAGGAATACATTGTGGAGGTAAGCTGCAAAAGTTGGGTCCATGGATATGGATGTCACATCTGGCTTATCATGTCCGTAGTCCAGAAGCTGAATAGAGAGTTTGGTTGGTGTTGATAGTTTCTGCAGAGATAAAAGCAATAAGATACATATCTTATGGAGTTCTTGGGTCATAAGCATTGCTTCATCCACACTGTGCAAAGGGTAAATAATACTTACACATTCGATGCGGTATATATCCTCATCCGGAAGAAGAACACGAGCATTTTCATAATAAACAGTATCAAGAAACTTTGCAGGCTTTCTGGATTTCTCATATGCATGTAGTTGTAGTAATTTGTTGTCCATCTCATCAGCTGCGACTACCTGGAGCTGGAGGATCACATTTTTCAGTTGTGGGATAAAAAAAGAAGAGATCAAGAATGTAAACAAACGCCCAAAAGGAAAACCTACATGCTTGATGAGCTTATAGATCAGCTTGTCCAATGTGAAGAGAACATATGACTGGGTCCCAATAATTGCTCGGCAGTCATCTTCAAACTTCGAATTATCAGATGTGCCATCGAGTAGGTTGTATAGAGCATTCATGAATCTGTTCAAACACCAAAACTAGATGTATAAGCAACAACACAGTTGCTTCAGGTGGCTATTGCATAACAAACTGCAAGGAAAAATCACCTGGTATAGGAATCCGCAGGATTAGCTGAATTCGACGTCTTCCACTTTCTTTCTGGGGACGATGAGTTGATTTTTGCTGATAATATTCTATCATACAAGATCTGACCATTAACCGCAAAAGTTAGCCTCACAAAAAATTCCACCCCCACTGATTGAATAATGAATATTTTACCTGATGAAGCCTGAAAAGAACGTAAAACGAATCATTCCCATAAAAGACTCGGGAGTTCTTCCGAGAATCATCTCTGTTATCCCGCAAAGCTGGCCGGACATACTTTGCCAGAGGCTTCACTTGTAGCAAGTTTCGCAATGAAATAGGCAATACAGACCTATCCCCTTCAGCATCATCATGTGCATCAGACATACCTTCTTCAGCCTCACCTTCACTTTCTGCCTTGTTATCATGGTCCATACCATCTTCGTGATAACAATCTTCACCATCACCAGACTCAGTTCCAGAAACATCACCATTCTGAGATGTGTTTCCGCTGCCATCTGATGATCTTAGGGCATTTTCATCACCTTCATCATCTGCGTTAGCACCATTCTCTCCACTACTCCTCTGGTTTAAGTTATTTGCAGCGTTCTCCTTACCTTTCCTGAGGGACTCCAAGTCATTCTCTGCATGAAGTACAAAATTATCTTCCTCGAAATCTCCGGTTGGAGAAAGTTCACCTTCCTCTCTTTCAACTTTGGTTTGCACAGCAAACCCTTCGTTAGATCTTTGATTATTCGATGTTTCTGCCAATATCCCATTTGGAGATACTCGGCTGTTCCCAATCTGCGGGATAAATAGATATCATTTTTATTTCTTGATAAACTCAAGACTAAGTGTGTTATCATCTAAAAAGCACTAATCTATCCCTAAATAGCATTTTGTGAAAGCTAAGCACTAGGGAAGCTTTTTTCAGCTCTTACGTTATAATATATGCAAGATACAAGGATTATACAAGCTTTCCATTGTTCAACAGTACCTCTAAGCGTTGCGCATTTACGTGATTCTGCTTCAACTCCATTTCCGTTCCGCTGGTTAAAACACTAGGTTTTTTATTACTAATATTAAGCCCTGGTCGAGTAAAAAGAGAGGAAAGGTTACCATTCATCATCTAAAACAAGAAAAGTTGCAAGACAACTCTTAGCAAGCAAAGTTTAAAACTCTTACCGGCATTGGATAAAATGCTGGTTTTTCCATTCCTTTGTGGTAGCAATCCATCTACAGGCAGTCCATTTGAGTTATGCATACGTTCAATAGAAACAGCTTGTTTGATTTCGTCCCTTTCATCAGGTATGGTTATATTCTTCGGCATTTTATCATTCTGAGTGTTGTCACATAACAAGGAATCTGAGATCTTACTAGCAGTGACATCACTATCCAAATCACCAGCTTGCCGCGATTGATTACTTTCATTGGCTTTTCGAGGGCCGTTTGACCGCACAGAGTTGGAAACGCTAGCTCCATTCTGAGGACTGCCCTCGTTTGCACTACCACATTTTAAATTTTGATTGGTAGATTTGACAGCATCTTCTCGGTCTTCAGCACCTTGAGGTCGAGAAGGAACACCAAATATCGGTTCCAAAAAGTCTATCCATACCTTCATTACTTTATCTAACTGTTCGGTTGAACACATTTCTCCACATGAATACTTGACCAGCTGATACAGATCTTCGTGAAGATCAAGGTCTGGATAATCGAAACTCATATTGGAGGAAATAGTTCGTCTATTCCCAGCCGCAAGAGCAAGAAGTGCATCATCTTCTGTTCGCTTCTTTTCAGAGATCTCTTTTATCTCTGCCAGCAACGCTGCAGTGAAAAATACTCGTACATAAGAATTAGTAAACACGTTTTTAAGTAGATTGTAACTAGGGGCATTGTTCTTGTAACATTTTAAGAGCAACTAGCGTAAAGGGTAATGAGAAAAGGACCTTTTGTGCTCAGATTCTTTGAGTCCTGTTGTTTGAAATAAAAGCTGCGATGATCAAGTGATCTGTGGTAGTTCTTGGTGTATATGTCAGCCCAGACTTTGTTAAAATCAGAACGACACCTTTCCCACTCTTCTTGCTTCTGTTTCAGACGGGTCAATATTACGGGTAAAGCAAGATATGCATTCTTCTTTAACAAATCCATCACGTCAAGCCCGTGATCACCATATAACCTTTCTATGCATCTTAGGTTTAGAGCTACAAGACAATAACAAACAATATACATTCAGTCAAAAAGAAGAATTCAGAATATAGGCTTTACAACAACACGGTTACGTATAACTTCAGCTGACACAGGGAACAGTTTCCAATTTTATGATGCTGTTGTTCAGACCAACTCGTATATAAACATACCTGTGAGGTGATCCTCGATGCAGATGGGAGTGTCGGTACTCAGTTCATTACTGTTAATCTTTGCCAATAACTCTTCCACCCGACTTGTAGCCGATTTTACGGACTCTAATAACATGTCTAGCTCGAACCTAAAGCACAACAAGAAGAAAATGTTCACCAAATCCAAATTATTCCAAGAAAAGACTCAACAAATAACAAAAGGCAGTCAGATTTTAACCAGAGTGAACGAATAAATCAGGTACCAAAATAACATGACAGTACTGTTATCAGCGAGAGAAGTAACCGCATAAATATAAAATAATCACTAACTTGTCATCTTCACATCGGAAGAGGCTCTCTTCGTACTGGTTCTTGCGCATGTGTTTAAATGAATAGTCTTCACTTCCTGAAGTGACAGAGACCCAATGATCATTAAGCACCTGGCTACCAATCTCCATTTTTTGGCTTGCAATAGCAATCGGGTACTGCAAGAAAAACAAAATATGTACATCTAACTTATGAAGCAAAATGATAAACCAAGAAGTGAAGATTCGCTCATGATGAACTGTAGTCACTGCATACATTCTTTGGAAGTTTTCGATAACTGGGAGTGCATTGTTCACAGTTCGAGAGATCTAGTTCATTGATAGGTTTAGCCCATTTCTGACTAGCTGCCGCCTTTTCAAGTCTCTCCTTATCACGGTCTCTTTCTCTAAACTTTTCAATCTTCTCACGTTCTCGGTCTATATCTTTGTCCTGTGACTTAGTAGGTTGAGGACATTTGCCTTCACTCCACAAGGATTCTGTAACCACAGCAATCCAATGGTTAGTTTTAGTTGGTTTCTTTTCAACTCACTCAGTCCTATAAAGATCTGGAGAGGAATAGCATAAGATGTACTGTATGTTACAAAATTAAGGTAGACTTACTCTTAGTCACGATTCCAGAGAGTAATCCTTCTGCAGAAAGAAACAAAAAGGGTCAAATCTTAAATTTTAAACAGCAAACGTGAAAAGAAAAGCATAAGTTTTGTAGCTACCATTCTTTTCACACTGAACCAAAAAGACTCTGAAGGCGTCCATAAGGTCTGGATATACGCCTATTAAATCACCCACCTAATACAAGAATATATGTACATGAGTCCACAGACAGGTTAATTCAATAAACATGCAGAAAGAAGATTAAGATCTCTCGTAATCTTCTTCAGTTTAACTATGCAGAAAGAAAATTTAGGCCAGCATAAAAGTATACCAAAGACTGCAATTCTGGTTGGCTGATTATCTCCTTTGAAAAGAGATTAAGACATCGTAAGAACTCCTGGTAGTCAGAGGTATTCAGCTTTGCCTTCACTTTATCAACAAAAGCAAGTTCTAGGCTATAACCTGTCATCACATAAGTCATCTAAGAACACAACGAATAGCATACAAGACTCCATGAAATCAACAAACTCACTCATGAAAATCTCAGAAATCAATTATCATACTTAGTTGTTAAAGTATAAAATAACCAAAACAAGGGATCTGCTTTTCACAGCACCTTTTTCACCATAAGTAGATGAAGATGGAATGGCTCCAGAAAACTTGTCTTCTTCCTTTACTTGATTCGAGATTCCAGTAGGATCATTACCCTTAAGTGTTAGCTTCCTTTTGTTGTTGGGGAGCTGCTCTTTCTGGCTTTCGTGTTCAAAATCTCTGTCATCTGTTCCGTAACCTCTCTCACCCATGTAATCAATCTTTTTGTCACTGCGTCTCATTTCTTCTTTATTGTCTTTCAACAAAGATCTCTCATGGTCTACATCTGGATGTTCTTTTTTGAGGTCACGCTGAGGATGTGAGGTAATGATCAAGTCCTTCTGCAAACAACCCAACCAAGTACCGACTCTGAGAATCGAACTTTTTGATAGCAGAGGAAGCGTAGTACACAACTTTTTTTTAAGGGAAGAAAAAAACAGAGGCCTACCTTATCAGGGTC
>OVAO01003240.1:0-11492 GCA_900406285.1 Biscutella auriculata | reverse complement strand
GCTGGCAACTTGGTACCTTGTCTTATTCTTCTTATAGCTTCACTTCTTCCTCTTGATCATCTCCTTCCTTCTCTTGTTGTATCTCTTCTTTTGATTAAGCTTTGTGTGTTCATTTATATGTAATAATCTGTCTTGTATACAATTACAACTCCTCTCTGTACTATGATGTATGAATGTACCATGGGAATTTGAATAATTTGTGTTTTCTTTGTAAATAAATAAGAAGCATTTGTGACATTATTTCTTTCCCGTGTAGTCACAAATAACCAAAAAATAATAATTTCTGATGCTTGAAAATAATATATAATTATATATGTATATTAATTTGTGACAAAAAAATTAATTTATGATTTTAGTTCGGTTTGATAAATGTCAAAAGATGTTTGTTTTTCTGATTTTTATCTATATATTCATAGTTAGTTATTATTTAATATATTACAATTTAATCATTTCCTATTCGAATAGTCAATAATTTAATATATTGGTTTGGTAGTAAATATTATAAGGACACTAAGAATAAATAGTCAATGATATTTATGTTTATTACAAACGAACATATAAAGATTCATTTGTTATTTTCTAAAATAAAAATATGGGAAAAATGCATTTCATTTATTCACTTGTAATTCTTTGAAAATTCATATAAGTGCCCTTCTATAAGAAGGACAACTTAGTTTATAGTAACACTAATTAGAAATACATTCATGATGATATTTTGACTAAAAAACAATGTGTTGATTCGATATTCACCCCTTAAACTCTGTAAACATATAAAGTCGTAATCATTTTCATCTTCGATAGGTATTGTTTGTGTTACTTCTAGACGTGTAACTACCATATCCACGTCTAATCTTATTGATGCATTTAGATTGAGGTTTTCGATTTCGAAGAATACTTTGAGACATGTGTTTTGTGTTGAACATTGCCTTGTAGCTCTCTTAATATAATCAGTTAAGTCATCGGTTAACGTACCTGATGTTTGTTGATCAATCTCATGATAAGTAAGGTAACAGTTGGTTAACGCTTTGAAACGTGTAGCATTTTCTTCTAATATTTATTCCGTGGTGAAAGGGATTGTGTAGCTTGCATTGTATCTTGGTTGGAAAGGTCATTTGATTTCGTGATGGAGTCGGCGTTCGTCTGGTTGTACGAAAGGAACTCTCTAGTAGTATAGTGAGAATAATATATTATCCATAGATGTTTAGAAGTGGAGAAATGAATAGTTGTAGACATTTTGCTTGTGTCTAATATTGTTGTTTATACCTTGAAATGAGATTCTCTATTTATTTACCTTTATTCTTTGATATTTGTTGACTCTATAAAGCCGTTGGCATAAGTTATAAGTTATATGATCTTAATCATATTAATTGGCATCATTGGCCGTTATCGTTTTACTCATTTTTTTGGTTTCAGTTTTTTTTCCTGAGAATTAATTCGTTATTTAGTGTAAGAGAAAAGATATCACCCTTTGTTGGGCTTCGTTTTCTGCGGTAATATTTTTATTAATGAGCCTCTATTGTCATTCTCTCAGTTCTAGGATCATATTACAAATTGATTGATTTCAGGTTGAGAAAATTAAGACTCTTTGTGTTGTAGAGACTTGGATAATTGACCAAAAAAGAGTCGAAGAGATTATTTGGAGTAGGACACATGTCTTTTTCTGAGATAATAGGTGACAGCATTAGAAAACTCACTTATTTATAAACCTTATCTTATTATATAAGAAAATTTGTTATTTTGAATCAATTGTGCAGTGGTATTTTATAAACCGGTTTGTGTTCTTTATTCTTGTTTTCGGCTATGGCTTAGGCCAATTAACATTTTGTATATAACCTTCAATTGTACATTTTTTTTACCAAACTAATGAAATGAGATAGAGTTAATAAAAAATTGTATCATAGATCTTCTTCCCCCATCGATTCTCTATGTAACTCTTGTGCTTTCTCGACGGAGAACAACATTATTTTTTCGAACTATCTACTCAGTTTTTCCAACTCCTCTTGCAAATTCCAGTGGAAATTTCACCTTTTCAGTCTCTCGATCTACTCTACATGGGAAGACGCAAGTGCAAATAGAAGCATCATCTGGAACCACCATATCCTGGTTCCACCACAACTTTGGAGACTCAGAGAAAATCCGAGCAACGTCTTAGAAAAATGTGTTACCTCAGCCATTCCTGATTTACACCTATCCCTGGTGTTCATTCTGCCGTCTTTGATTTTTTGCGACGTCTCTCTTTCTCCAGTACGTCGCAATACCTCCAATGTTCCTGTGAATGCAACCATTTCTCATCCTAAGTCGCTAGGATCTATCAATCATTTTAAGGTATCAAATTCTCCCGATGACATTCATTCACCGTATCATCTTCATAGCTCAAAATCATTCTAGTTTGGTGTTAGCTTCAGAACTATTAGAACCGAAGATGCGCCCACTCCGCATGTGATTCGCACGAGAATCAGTGCCCCACCAATATACACACCTAATTTCTTATAATACATTAATATGGTAGAGGACAGGAAATTTGATGGTTTTTCAATGGAAGATCCATTGGTCCACCTGGATAGATTTGACTTACTCTGTAATACTGTTTAACTCAACGGAGTAAGCGAGGATGCTCTTAAACTACGCATTTCCCCATTTTTTTTGGGTGAACGCGCTCATCAGTGACAGAAAATGCTTGTTAAAGATTCCATTGTGACATGGGAAGGGTGCAAGCGTGCTTTCGTGTCAAAGTGTTTTCCGCCTAGTAAGATTGCCAAAATTCGAAAAGAGATATTTGGATTTGCCCAACTCACTACCGAGACATTGGGAGACAATTGGGAATGTTTACGGGAGTACACGATGCAATGCCTCATCACGGATTCTCAGATGCTTGTCTCCTAAGTACGTTTTACTGCAACTTCCATCCTTGATGTCGTAGGGTCCTCGATACGGTGAGTAATGGTTGTTTTCTTAAGCAGACCATATATGACGGCCTTAACCTGATAAACAATTTGACTTTGAGTGAAAGTCAATATGGCTCTATGATAAACATATTTTTTCTCGGTTTAGCGGTTTATCAATGAAATATAGGGTAAGATGGGTGATTGGATTGTCAAACCAACTTGGGGGTAATTAACTCACAAGCCTTATGATGGATTTTACTAAGTCTAGGTAACACAAATAGGGGTTTGTTCTGTCACTAACAACTCCTAAGCAAAGAAATAAAATAAGGCGGTAAACTAAATTGAAAATGAAAATTCAGAAATGAAAGCAACTCATGGATTAGGGAAATCAATATCGGTAGAGGTTTCCATGCTAGATTGGTTTACTAAACTACCTTTGGCTTATCCTATGTCTAAGAATCTTTAATATAGACTAACTCACACTCGTGATGGAAGCCCCTTTCCTAACATACCATTACACAAATCTCTTGGCAATGAAGCATGAATAGAAAGCAATAAACAATCTCTTGGAAAGAATTGACTAACAATCTATTCACTTATTCATGAATTCTATCAAACACCTTTCGGGCGGTAAATTTCATAAGATCTAGATTATGTTAACTACTCCTATTTTAGCATTAAGCTCATGAATAAATTAAGAACACTTATTCTAATATAGATATAAACCATTTCTAGCAATCAACTCTACCGATCTAATACCTAATCCATAAGTTTAGAGACTACTCACAACTCATGCCGAAAACTAGAGTTTTAGGCATGATTTGTGAGAGGGATTGAGATTAGAAAACTAGAAATGAAACAAAAATAACAAGAACAATCAACTGAAATAAAATTGCATAAATAAAAAGTACCAAAAGAATCTCTCAAAAATGAGATCTAAACTTCAAAACCTAAGAAAAATGAGACTAAAAAACGTGCTTTGGGTTTTTGGGATTGAATCCTTATATAGATGATCAAAATTAAAGGCAGAAAAGGAAACAATTTTGATGTCGGCGGGGCCTCCGCTGGTCAGTGCAGACCAGCGCACTTGACCGACGTGCTTCGTCCGTCGTCCCTAGTTGAGTTCCGCCGGTCAGTGCAGAACGGCGGGCTTTCTCCAGATCTCGCTGTTTGATGTCCACTGGTCTTGGCATGACCGGTGGTCTTGACTGGCGGTCTTCCTCCAGATCTCGTTGTTTGAGGTCCACCGGTCTGGCATGACCAGTGGTCTTTGACCGGCGTGACTGGCTTACC
Organism: Biscutella auriculata; assembly: GCA_900406285.1. Classification (NCBI taxonomy): domain Eukaryota; kingdom Viridiplantae; phylum Streptophyta; class Magnoliopsida; order Brassicales; family Brassicaceae; genus Biscutella; species Biscutella auriculata. Next base: position 7,314 of record OVAO01003240.1, on the reverse strand, counting down.
CAGGACTTAGCCGTTTTTGCTCCGAAAATGCTCCATAATTGCTCGGTTCCTCTCCTTCGCCTTCTCTGCACCTGAAATGATGAAAAACGTGCAAATGCAACCTAGAGACTCTAAAATGCATCCTTAACTAGTGCAAAATGAATGAAAAACGAGTGATAAAACCGGTAAAATTCACACATCAACTCCCCCAAACTTAGTCATTGTTTGGCCTCAAGCAAAAAAAAATTGTAAATTAAGGGTCGATGTTTGAAAAACAAGAACCAAACAGCCTAGAGTTTTCGATGAGAGCGTTCCAACCTAACATGACTACTTGTCTCATCATTCAAACATCAATACCATCAATCATCATAACTGTTCCAAGTCATTCCACTTAACTGGTCTAATCATGCTTTCCTACATTCAATTTAAACAAGAGCGAAACATGATTAAGGTATATAATGGTTTCAATCTGTTCAAACTAATGGAGATTCAACTGCAAAAGAGAAGGTTTAACAAGAATTATAGCAAAATCATGAAAGAACAAGAGCAATTGGGGCATACAACATCGAACATCCATTTTCCCCCTAAACTTTGACCTTAGTATCTACCCGATCCTATTCTTTTGACCTTTTTCTTTTCCATTCTTCTTTTGGCTTAGGGATTTTCTTATTTCTAGACTCTTTCTATCTCATCTTACTCCAAGACTTATATTATAAAAAAATATTTTTTTTATAGCCTTACTCGGAGCATGAAATTTCTCTACTCGATTTCTAGAGTCTAATAGCCTTTGACTTTCCTTAGATCATATCCCTTTCTATTTCTACCCTTTTTTTTCTTTTTCTCTTTTCAAGCATTTCCCTGCCAAACTCATAAATTCAAACTTAGTTCTACCCATAACCAGATCGAAATCAAGTTCTAAAGTTTAACTAATTTTTTTTTTTAAATTTTTTTTATCAATTCCTAAACATCCTAGACTACCCAAACAGATGTTCTTCATTGTCGCTCTCTATACTTTCAGGTTTTTGCAAAATTGCAATCACTAAAATGATGAAGAGATCTCACATAAGTGTTTTAGGCCAAGGGTGCAAAAACGGGTTAGAGGGAATCATTTTAAAAATGAGAATGACCGATCTGGGAAAAAATTGTTTCGGTTTAAGGTGCGCAAATTCGTGCTTGAATATAGAAAATACCATGAAACTTTATGCAGCCAAAATCATGTTAGTTATAGTCGGATTAAAAACTCATATCATTTTGAAAGCAATCTTAAACTAGCAAGTATCAAAGATCATGGTCTTAGCTTATCTTATATCAGGCATTGATGCATAGAAATTCAAGACTTTTCGAAACTATTAGGTCGGAATTGATGATCTAAAGTGAAGGTGTTTTGGTTCCTTTTTGAAAAAACGAAGTGAATGCTGTCTAAATGAGACTCAATCCTATACTAAGATGCAATGCAATCCTAGACACTTAAACCCGAATAAAAACTAAAATATTTTTGGTTTTTCTGATTTTTTTTTTCAAATGAAATATGATTAAAACGAACAAGCAGACTTATTAGTCGAAAGGTGGTCTCTCCCCTAAACTTAAACAACACAGTCCATGTGTGTCTATGTTTAGAGAAGAGTCGAAGACGAATATTTTGAAATGAAATTATGCAAAAATGCAAGGTGACAGAGTAATACCGGGATTGGAACGAAAAAGTGATCGTGGGCTCTTGAAGTGCATGCGTCGGTCATGCACACCGGTGTGTGCAAGACCAGTGTGGTCCGAGCAGGTGTATTTGCGGTGTTTGCACCGGTCATGCACACCGGTGTGTTCAGACCGGCGTGGTCTGTCCAGAGCGACTGCATGCATCCCGCCGGTCAAACACACTGGTATGTGCATACCGGCGGGACTCTCCCCGTACCCGCTGTGTGATGCGCGCCGGTCAGAACCGACCGCTGTGACTGACCGACGTTGGCTATAGGAACATGTTCCTCGACCACGCCGGTCAGCACAGACCGGCGGTGCTGACCGCTGGGTGTCCTCCAGATGCAAATGCGTCCCTAATACCTTAGTCATAGCGAGTCCTTGATCAAGCGATCATCAAAATCCAAAAACCAAATCCAATTTCCCAATAAAAAGAATCAAAATAACAATGAAAGTTCAATAAAAATCAAAGGCATTCAAAATAAAAAGTAGAGATAGATATGAGACTTCCTCTCAAGTGAGCTTCTTTAACGTCATTAGCTTGACTCGGTTGGGATAGCTTAGTCCTGGTTGCTATCGCCCTCTAGCTTGGTAATTCTTTCCTCTAGCCTCTCAAGTTCAGCGGTGTGCTCCTTCTTTACTTTAGCCAAGTCTTCCTGATGCCTCCAATGAAATTGAAGCATGTTGAGATAAAGAGCTTCTCCATTGTCCTCTTCACCCTCTTCTTCGTCATCCATGAGTGGTGGCATTGCATTTTCCTCCAAGGACTTGATCCTTGTGCTGAGCTTCTCGATTTCCTCTTGATATTCCACCTTTGCAGCAATCAATTCATATTCGAGACTATTGTGCAATCTTATCATGGATTTGTAAAGCTCATCTCTATACTTCTCTGCGTGCCCCTCTTGGTAAGCATTTCTTTGTCTCAAGTTCTGCTCCTCTGAATGGATTCTTTTCCTTAGTCTCTCCATCTTGTAGTGACTGTTGTGTCAAAAATCTGAGAGCGCATGTCGATATTTTTCTGAACTCCTTCATTGAACTACTTATCCCTCAGTCGTTTATGCTCTCTAACTGAACAATCCAATTCCTCAATCTGTTCTCTAGTTGCAAACTTTTCCAGTCCTTGTTCAGCAGCTCTCTTGTATTGTTGTGTTTGCTTAACCGATTGGTGTGGTCGATATGTTGCTTGGCATCACACATTTTGTAGAGTCATCTCCCCTGTGGTCAATTGGATTATTGCTCCAACATCTCTGAGGAAAGATCTTCCTAGCATGATCTAACCAGCACTTGAAACACTTTGCTTTGGGAAAACAAAGAAGTCAGAACGGATTATGCTGCCATAAACGTTGATTCCCACATCAAAAAGCATTCCCATAGCATGAACCTGCCCACCGAGCATTGTGGTAAGATCCCAGAGAGGTGGGTCCTTGATCACAAAACCCAGATAATCTGACACATCTTTGGACATCCCGTTGTAGATCATTCGAGAATCACAAGGGATATAGCCCATGTTGAACACCCTGATGAGACCTGGAATCTGATATAGTCCAAAGTCAGGTTCATTTCGATTAACAACCTCAAAAATGTTGTTGCCCGGTGCAACTTGGCGAGCTTCATCGTCAGTGTGGTACTCGTCGCTCTCATCGTCTTCATATGCATCGTTCAGTTGTCCAAACAACTCATCCATGATGCCATCCTCGCTACCTTCTCCATCTGCCCAACTCCGTGGAATCGGAACCGCATCATGAATTGCAACGGTGGGGTCGACATTGCTAGCGTTGTTCGTCATCTCTTTTGTTTGATTCGCATGAAAGAGAAAACAAATTTAGAACAATTAGTAAACTGAAAAATAAAAAGAACCTAGTCCCTAGCAAATGCAAAAAACTAATGGTTAATTAAAATTCCGATTTGGCAATGGCGCCAATTGATAAACAGATATTTTCTCTGTTTAGCGGTTTATCAATGAAGTATGGGGTAAGATGGGTGATCTGATTGTCGAACCAACTCGGAGGTAATTAACTCACAAGCCTTATGATGGATTTTACTAAGTCTAGGTAACACAAAAAGGGGTTTGTNGGGTTTGTTCTGTCACTAACAACTCCTAAGCAAACAAATAAAATAAGGCGGTAAACTTAATTGNATAAAGCGGTTAACTACATTGAAAATGAAAAAAAATCAAAAATGAAAGCAAACTCATGGATTAAGGGAATCGATATCGGTAGATGTTTTCATGCTAGATTGGTTTACTAACTACCATTGGTTTATTCTATGTCTAAGAATCTCTAAAATAGACTAACTCACTCTCGTGATGGAAGCCCCTTTCCTAACATACCGTTACACAAATCTCTTGGCAATGAATCATGAATAGAAAGCAATAAACACAATCCCATACAACAATTAACCAATAACTTAAACAATCTCTTGGAAAGAATTGACTAACAACCTATTCACTTATTCGGGAATTCTATCAAACACCTTTCGGGCGATAAATTTTCTAAGATCTAGATTATGTTATCTACTCCTATTCTAGTATTAAGCTCATGAATAAATTGAGAACACTTATTCTAATATAGATATAAACCATTTCTAGCAATCAACTCTACCGATCAAACCCCTAATCCATAAGTTTAAAGACTACTCACAACTCAGGCCTAAAACACTTGGAGAGTTTTTAGACATGATTTGTGAGAGGGATTGAGATTAGAAATCTAGAAATGAAACAAAAATAACAAGAACAATCAATTCAAATAAAATTACATAAATAAAAAGTATCAAAAGAATCTCTAAAAAATGAGATCCAAAACTTCAAAACCTAAGAAAAATGAGACTAAAAAATGTGCTTAGGGTTTCTGGGATTGGATCCTTATATAGAGGATTAAAATTAAGGACATAAAAGGAAACAATTTTGATGTCGGCGGGGCCTCCACCGGTCAGTGCAGACCGACGCACTTGACCGGCGTGCTTCGTCTGTCATTCCTAGTTGAGTTCCGCCGGTCAGTGCAGACAGGCGGGCTTCCTTCAGAACTCGCTGTTTGATGTCCACCGGTCTTGGCATGACCGACGGTCTTCCTTCAGATCTCGATGTTTGAGGTCCATCGGTCTGGCATGACCGGTGGTCTTTGACCGGCGTGACAGGTTTACCCGGGACTTAGCCGTTTTTGCTCCGAAAATGCTCCATAATTTCTCGGTTCCTCTCCTTCGCCTTCTCTGCACCTGAAATGATGAAAAACGTGCAAATGCAACCTAGAGACTCTAAAATGCATCCTAATCTAGTGCAAAACGAATAAAAACAGAGTGGTAAAACCGGTAAAATTGACACTCATCACTCTGCTTACTATGACCCATTCAGTGATTACTACCAGAGTCCGAGCAACCCTTATCAGAAAAAATTCTTGAGCTTAATGCGAAGATCGACAAGTTAATCAACACAATGCCGACTACGGTTCATCAAGTCGATACAAGTTCCCACGACACCCCCACCGATTTGCGTATGGAGGAAGCCCAATTCGGTTGCCCATCCAGTTACCAACATGAACTTGAGGCCTTGCAACATCAGGCGTACATACGAGTATTACAATTGCCCTTTATGTTGTTGCCCGATGTTTCCCTATTAACCCCTTCGAAGGAGAACACCGGTAGTCTGCTTAGACGGCTGCTTGCCGGTCAAGAACGACTAACTCCCAAACTTTGGGATATAAGGTGGGATATTGACGCTAAGTTGCAAAATCATATAACGATCTCTACAACAAATTTCAGCAAATGACCACCCATATGCAAACATTGGACCTCAAGGTGGATTCCCTCACGGCTGTTTCTCCACCCCTCTCTCCCTTGACTTTGTTCTCGCCATTACGCTTCATTCTGGAAATGCATTACCCACTCAAACTCTTATTGTGGACAATGAGAATGTACGTAGGGGGAGACGATCCTGAAAAAGGATAAAATTGTTCTAGAAACAATCAGTGAAGACGTCGAAGGAGAAGAGCAAATTAATGCAACTAGTGCTCACTTGCCATCGGAAAGTGATAAATCTACTACACCTATGATCCCACGTTTTACACCTCTCCCTTATGAACCAAAGCTCTCATTCCCTGGACGTCATAAAGCCAAACTTATGGGGAAATACCAAACCCAATTTGAAGAACAAATGAAAGAAGTTCAGATAGCTATGCCTATTATAGACGCTCTCATGCTCATCCCTTAGTATAATAAGTTCCTGAAAGATGCCATAAATAACAAATTCAAAGACATGGAAGGCATGGTGATGTTAACCGAAGAGCGCAGTGCAATTATTTAAACTTCATCAGCTTCAACTAAATTAGGAGATCCATGAATTTTTACCATACCCTGCTCATTGGGACCCTTTACCTTCAACAAATGCCAATGCGATCTTGGAGAGAGCATGAGCGTTATGCCACTCTCCGTCGCTAAAAAAATGGATTTCACTACTTCTAAGCCCTGCCAGATATCGTTGGTGCTCGTAGATAGATCAATAAAAATCCAGTAGGAATCTTTAGGATTTATCAGTTCGCTTAGGGAAGATAGAGATTTCGTCGGGTTTCGTTATCCTTAAGATGAAGGAGGAACCAAGAGACCCATTTATTTTTAGACGACTTTTCCTAGCGATAGTTGGAGATATCATCGATGTTGAGAAGGGGAAGATAGCCTCCATTTCGACAAGGATCAAGTTCAACAATATGACATGAGAGACATTATGAAGAAACCAGATTTTAGCCACCAGGTTTTTAGCATTGAGATAGTCGATGAGTTAGCAGTGAATATTTGGAAGAGATAGTAATGGAAAACCCCCTGAAAGAAACCCTTATAGGAGAAAAACGCGAAGATGATTTGCTTGGGACACAGGTAGGGGAGTTACAAAAGCGGCTGGGTTCTCATAAGACTTTAAATATTTGAACATAATTCGAAGAACTCCCTATACAAAATAAAATTGATGTTAGAACTTGATATGCTCGGTTTTTATCGTTATTTTAGTCCCATCTTTTCTTTGGTTTTTGTACATTCTTGGTTGTTTAGAGTCTTTTAGGATAGCATTCCTGTACATATTGCATTTCTAGGTGTTTAGGAGAACCGTGCAACATTCTGGTACAAAAGGACTGAAACGAGCAAGAACGAGTCAAATCTGGAAGTCAACAAGGCCCAGTATCGGCCACAATGCAGAGAATATCGACCAGGGAGTTGTCCAGACTCCAATATCGGCCAATGAACAATCAATATCGACCACTTCATGGCCGATATTCGGATATCGACCAGAGAGGAACTGATATCGACCATGTCATGGCCGATGCTCCAATATCGGCCACAGAAGGATCAATATCCGTCACCTCCTAGCCGATATTGCATCTGTCATTTGCCAAAAGACTTATTTACCCCTAGCTCGTTTTACCCTAATTGTCTCACTATTTAAACCCTATTTCTTTGCCATTTTGGCAAGTTNTTTAGTGGAGAATCTCTCCTTTGGGTTTTGCCTTTTTGGTGATAACTCTGGATCTATGTTTGTAATCAGTTTTAAGTTTTAATATGAATCTCTGCTTTAGTTTAATCTCTTTATTATTATTAAAGTTTAGATCTTATGTTCTAATCATGCCTAAGCATGAATCCCAAGTTGGATTTTGTGCTCTGGCTATGATT
>OVAO01003238.1:0-11495 GCA_900406285.1 Biscutella auriculata | reverse complement strand
AATAATAATAATAATAATAATAATAATAAAAGCCTTGGAGTAAGATGAGATAGAAAGCGTCTAGAAATAAGAAAATCCTTATGTCAAAAGAAGAATGGAAAATAAAAAAGGTCAAGAGAATAGGATTGGGTAGATACTATGGTCAAAGTTTGGGGGAAGAATAGATGTTCAATGTTGTATGCCTCAATTGCTCTTTATCTTTCCTGATTTTGCTATAATTCTTTCACTCCGCGAGAGAAACCAAATTACAATCGACATTTCNCGACCTTCATGCCTTGTGTGAAACCTTCTCTTTTGCATTGGAGTCCCCATTAGTCTGAACCGATTGAAACTATTGTGTGCATTGATCATGTTTCGCTCTTGTTTAATTTGAATGTAGGAAATCATGATTAGGCTAGTTAAGTGGAATGACTTGACACATTTATGATGGTTGATGGTAGCAGTTTGAATGATAAGACGGGTAGTCATGTTAGGTTGGAAGCGCTCTCATCGAAAACATTAGGTTGTTTGGTTCTTGTTTTTCAAACCTCGACCCTTAACTTATAATTTGTTTTGCTTGAGGGCAAGCAATGACTAAGTTTGGGGAAGTTGATGTGTCTGTATTTTACCGGGTTTACCATTCGGTTTTCATTCGTTTTGCATTAGTTTAAGATGCATTTTAGAGTCTATAGGTTGCATTTGCATGTTTTCCATCATTCCAGGTGCAGAGAAGGCGAATGAGAGGAACTGAGCAAGTATGGAGCGTTTTTGGAGCAAAAATGACTAAGTCCCGGGAGAACCAACCACGCCGTTCAAGACCACCGGTCAAGCCAGACCGGTGGAACACAAATAAACCGATCCGGAGGAAGACCGTCGGTCAGTCCCAACGGTCTGTACTGACCGGGGAATCTTAACCAGACCGATCTGGACGAAGACCACCGGACAAACCCACTGGTCAAGCTAGACCGGCGGAACTTAACCAGGCCCGACAGAGCATCAGCGTTGGTCACGTGCGTCGGTCTGCACTGACCGGCGGAGGCCCCGCCGACATAAAGTTTATTTCCCTTTTTTCCCTTAATTTTGATCTCATCTAAATACAAAATCCTAGACAAGTTTTTTGCCTTAATTTTCCTTAGGTTTTGAAGTTTAGATCTCATTTTTCTCAAACACTTGTGAGAGATTACTTTTGGTATTTTTATTTGCAATTCCGTTTTTCCCATTTGATTTGTTCTTGATTGTTTGATTCTCAATTCCAATTCATTTTAATCTCAATCTCTCTCACAAATCATGTCTAAAAAACTCTCCAAGTGTTCTAGGCATGAATTGTGAGTAATGTTCATAACTTATGGATAAGGGATTAGATCTGGTAGATTTGATTGCTAAAAATGGTTTAGATCTGAAATAAAATAAGTATCCTCAATTTATTCATGAACATAATGCTATAATAGGAGTAGTTAACCTAATCTAGATCGTAGGAGATTTATTTCCCGAAAGGTGTTTGATAAAATTCCCTAATGAGTGAATAGGTTGTTAGTCAATTCTTTCCAAGAGATTGTTTAAGTTATTGATTGATTGTTGTATGGAATTGTGTTTAAGGCTTTTTATTCATGTTTTATTGCCAAGAGATTGTGTAGTAGCATGTTAGGAAATGGGCTTCCATCACGAGAGTGAGTTAGTCTATAGTTGAAATTCTTAGACATAGGATAAACCTGAAAGAGTTTAGTAAACCGATCTAGCATGAGAACTACTACCTGTATCGATTTCCCTGATCCATGAGTTTCCTTCATTTCTGAATTCTTACTTTTACCAAATTTGTTGCTTAGGATTTGTTAGGGACAGAACAAACCCCACACTTGAATTCACATAGATTTAGTAAAATTCATTATAGAACTTGTGAATTGATTTCCCCGAATTGGTTCGACATCCTGATCACCCACCTACCCATACTACATTGATAATTTAGGAATAGAAACCAACCGAGTTAAATTCCACATTTATCACACTTGATTCATGAAAGCTTGAAACTTAGTTGGAGTGTTCATCGAACGACATCACCAAGAAATCATAGTGACCGTCGTGAGTGTGAAAAGCAGTCTTCTCAATATCAGATTCCTTCATCCTAATTTTGTGATACCTAGAGCGTAAATCAAGCTTGGAATAAACCGTAGCACCATGTAGTGTGCGTCTTGCGAACCAAAAATATTGGGTTCAAGTAATAGATGTGACTTGGTCTAATAATATCCGCTTATAACATCTTTGGAACCAACAACTCCATGGCCTCTTTACTCCCATGCGGATAATGATATGGCTAGATTGAAATAGGCATGCTACTCAGAAGTAATGTTATTGGATGTTCATGCCCCCAAAATAGCAGCAGACCCTTAAGATCCTCGAAAATTGTTGGAAACAATTCCAAGATCTCTTGAATTGCCGCTTCATCCTTCTCTGCAACCATGTAACCAAGATCCCCATGAACAATCGCTAAAGACGCAATGTGCCCAACCGAGAGTATTTGAGCAAAAGTTTCATATGTAAGGTTTAGTCACCACATAAAGATACAAGCATACTATAATGCCAAAATGTGATATTGACACCCTCAATCCATTTGACACTTCTCCAAATTTTCTAGCCATTAAATCCCAAAGATAATGTTTGCACTATCCAACTCTGTAGATATTAAATATGTCGAAAAATGGATACCTGAGATTTCAAGGTGAATGTTTTCACCAATACCGAACCCACTCACAGTCACACTGTTACCCAACTATATATTTAAACCCGAAGTTATTGAAATCTTCAACTTAGCTCTCTCAATCACACTAGAAACTATAAAATTGTGAGGAGCTCTAGTATCTAGCAAGATAACACCTCCATCCATCCAATCCAGACCTTCAACTTTGTAGTTTGGGGCAAATACCTCCAAAAAAACATTGAATGAAAGCACCATTAAGTCAAATCTCAAATCTTATCTGCCTCTTTCACTCGGTATAACATCATCCCTGAAACAATAAATGGGGTCTCCCTTACGAGATCACAAAAACACCAGAGCATATCTGTCAAAACAAATATGATACCCACGAGAAGATATTCCTTTTAGTCTTTCTCGATGTTGTTTATAAAATCTAGTTCTTTTTAAAGATGAGAGACCACAATTCTTTTGATTTAGTTCAATTTGAAATCCTCTAAAATTATGTATCAAGCATACCGTTTTTCTACTTATAATTATTTTAAAACTTTAATATCTTAAATATATTATCAAAACACATTTATATATTTTTTCTAATTAATTATTGTTATTTTTAATAAATAATAAATTTATTCATAAAAAAAAATTCTTAATTTTTAAATAAAAACTGAACTTATTCAATCAAATCAAGTAAATCAAATATTTTCTTTGTTTAAAATATAGAAAGCAATGATATTCTCTGATGCGGGGCCCATATTGTCAAGGTTATATTTGATTTATTTTAGGTACGAATGTGTAGATTAAAAATTGGTACTATGGTTGGGTAAAATCCCAAAACCCTAAATTTAAATCCGAAATTAGTTCGAAAATTGTTGAGTCAATGCGTAAAATGAAACTCACACGCCAATGTTTATTAATTGGTGTGGAGCCCATATGTCACTATGCTGCATAGTAACGCTATATTTCCACCACTATATATAGACGTTAGAATTCATTTGTAAAACCATAGAACTCAATACGAAAACTTCAGAGAAAACTCTTACGAGAAAAACTTCCATCTTTATTCCGTTCTAAAAAGGGTATGACTTCCGTCTTTACGAGAAAAACTTCCGTCTTTACCCCACCTAATTTATTTACTGTTATTATGATGGGCGAATTATGCCCTCATATTTATTTACTTTTATTTACCGTTCTTATGGTGGGCGGATTATGTCCCCATATTTTTTAAATTTTATTTACTGTTCTTATGGTGAGCAAATTATGCCCCCATATTTACTTACTCTTTATTTACTGTTATTATGGTGGGCGGATTAAGCCCCCATATTTATTTGTTCTTATTTACTATTATTATGGTGGGCGGATTATGCCCCCACTTTACTTACTGTTATTATGGAGAGCGAATTATGCCCCATATTTATTTACTTGTATCATTGTCGTTATTATGGAGAGCAAAGTATGCCCCATATTTATTTACTTTTATCATTGTCGTTATTATGGTGAGCGAATTATAACCCATATATATTTACTGTTATTATGATTCCATTATTATGTAATACTTAAAATACGATATTATCACCTATATATATTTACGCCTAAAACGTATTTTTGTATCCTTTAATTTATTTCTAATTACGATTGATTTCAAACGGTAACAAAGAAAAAATTTCAACTCTTTTACCTTTTTCTAAACGGCTATTTTAACGGTCAGGAACTGTGATTTCCAATCTATAAATATACCTATCTTTCACTCATTTTATCTCATCCAACATTTCAACTCTCAATTTTTTTCGGCAAAGAAATCGTTAGTTTTTTCGATGATGAAAATGTCTGGTTTGATGTTACTTTTTATATTTGGTGTAGTACTTGAGGCTATCTACGGTTTCTTCGTTAGAGAGTTTTCTCCCGAAGAATTTCGTATGAATATCGCTTTACTCGTTTATACCTTGTTCCTTTTTATCGTCTCTATTATTATTCATGTAAACGGTTCGTTTTAAATTAATGATATCCTAATAAAACTTTTATTATTTTTGTTTTAGAAAATGGCAAATATCGAAAAGCTCATGTTTTCGACTTTAAAGATAACTGGAGCAAATTATATTGTATGGACCACTGATATGGAACTTCATCTAGTGTCGGATAAATTTTCCGACACTACCAAGGAGATTAATACATGCTCACCTCAAGAAAAGGCTAGGGCGATAATTTTCCTCCGAAAACATTTGGACAAAAATTTAATGCATGATTATGCACATCTGAAGGGCCCTACTGAATTGTGGAAAGCCTTGAAAGAAAGGTTTGACAATCAGAGGGAAATAACCCTTCTACACACCCTCGATGGGTGGAAAAACCTGAGATTTCAGGATTTCGACAAAATCGAAACTTACAATTCCGCGATGTTGAGAATAGCTGCCCAATTAGAATATTATGGCAAGCCAGTCAGTGAAGCAGAAATGCTAAACAAGACATATCTCACATTCCATAAAAATCATTATGTTCTCAAAGAACAGTATCAGAATTGCGGATATAAAAGATTTTCTGAGTTAATTGTGGCACTTATGATTGTAGAGAAGACTAATGAACTTCTCATAAAGAACTACAACGCTCGTTCTACCGGCAGCAAGGCATTACCAGAAGTGAATGCTACTGAATTGAAACCGGAGCGAGATAACTCGTCTTATCGAGGTTGTGGCCGTGGTCGAGGTCTTGGACGTGGAAAGTTTAATAATCCACCAGAAAAGATATCCTACAAATGGGTCCGTCCTGGGGAGAAATCCAAAGGAAAAGGGGTCCACGGTACCGTTCCTCAAAAGCATGATAGTGTTTGTTACCGATGTGGATCAAAAGGGCATTGATCCAATGTATGTCGAATTTCTACCCACCTTTGTAAATTATACAAAGAATCCCTCAAGGGAAATGGCAAGGAAAAGGAAGTTAACATGATGGAACATTTCGAGGGAACAACGCACCTCGATGCTTCCGATTTTGGTTACGATTTCGACGAGGCCACTTGTGGGTGATAACTGGATGCTTATAGTGGACTATTAAATAGTCACTAAAGAAATCCATGTATAATTATTACATTTCATGTTGTGTGTTTAATAATGTTTGTTTTTTAACAACAATCTTAATGTATAATTATTGTACTTTGTTTTTATAAAATGAATTTCACTTCCTTTAATTAATACTTTGTTTATTACAGTTATGGATGGAACAATATCCGAGAAAAAGGTTAGAGAAATTTGTATTCTGGATATTGGCACAACACACACTATTCTAAGACACAAACAATATTTCTCCGAGTTAAACCCACAAAACGTTGTTGTTAATATAATATATGGTCCTACGAACCTCATTGAAGCAGTAGGCAAAACAACTTTTATGTTGCCAAATTGAACAAATTTTTCCATTGATAATGCTTTGTATTCTTCGAATTCTAAAAGAAATTTGTTGAGCTTTATAGACATACACCTTCAAGGTTATGATACCCAGTCTGCGACTAAAAATAGAAATAAATACATGTACATGACTTCTGAGAAGTCTGGACAAAAAGTTGTATTGGAAAAATTTCCAGAACTTCCATCTGGATTGCATCATACGTATATAGATGCAATCGAATCACATCTTGTGATCAAAAGAAATCTTGAAGATTTCACTTTATGGCATGATCGTCTCGGTCATCCTGGTACATCGATGATTCGAAAAATCATTGAGCCCTCACATGGTCATTCACTGAAAATCCAAGAGATTTATCAAGGGAATAAAATGACATGTGATGCATGTTCTCTTGGAAAATCGATCATAAGGCCATCGCCAACCAAAATTGATAAAGAATCACCAAAGTTTCTTGAAAGAATTCAAGGTGATATTTGTGGACCAATACATCCACCATGTAGACCATTTCATTATTATATGGTATTGATTGACGCATCAAGTAGATGGTCACATGAATGTCTATTATCATCTCGCAATGTGACATTTGCGAGATTTTTAACTCAGATAATCAAATTGAGAGCTCAATTCTCAGATTACCCCTTAAAAGAGTTAAGTTAGACAATACTGGTGAGTTCACATCTCAAGCCTTCAATGATTATTGTATGGCAACTGGAATTGATGTTGAACACTCAGTAGCTCATGTCCACACACAAAATGATTTGGTTGAATCATTAGTTAAACGGTTGCAATTGATTGCAAGACCGTTGATCATAACTGAAACTTCCAACCTATGTATGGGGACATGCAATATTGCATGCAAAAGCACTCATTTGGATAAGACCAAGTGTGTATCATAAGTATTCTCCATTATAGTTAGCATTTGGTCGAGAACCAAATATTTCCCATCTAAGGATATTCGGTTGTGCGGTGTATGTGCCTATAGCACCACCACAACGTACCAAGATGGGGCCACAAAGAAGGTTAGGGATATATGTGGATTGTGATTCACCATCAATTATAAGATACCTAGAACCTCATACCTGTGACATTTTCACGGCTCGTTTTGCCGATTGTCATTTCGATGAAAAAGTATTTCCGGTTCTAGGGGAGAACATAAAGAGGTAGTGAAAGAGATCAAATGGAGTGTACCATCATTGTTACACCTTGATCCTCCTACCAAACAGTATGAACTTGAAGTTCGACGAATTATGCATTTGCAGAATATAGCAAATCAGATACCTGATGCATTTACCGATATGAAGACGGTAACTAAATTGCATATACCAGCTGCAAATGCTCCTGCTCGTATTGAGATACCACAAGAACGTGGAAGAGCAGATGATACATGTGAGTCGAGAACACGCTTGAAGCATGGTAGACTTGTGGGTTCTAAGGATAAAAATCCTAGAAAACGAAAAGAAGCTGAAAAGCATAATGATCCCAAAATAACAGAAAATATTTTGGAAGAAGAGAATAATGAAACAACTTACCTTTTAGAGAATCATGAACCTGAAGGAAATCAGGAGATCTCTATCAACTACATTCATAATAAAAGGATATGGAATAGAAATGATATGAATGATAATGATGTTGTTTTCTCATTCCTCATATCAAAGGAAATAGAGGAGGAAACTGAGGATCCAGATCCAAAGTCAGTATATGAATGTCAAAAGAGACATGACTGGATCAAATGGAAAGATGCAATACAAGTCGAACTATATTCGCTCAATAAAAGAAATGTATTTGGACCTATCGTACTCATACTTAAAGGTGTGAGACCGGTCGGATACAAATGGGTTTTCGTTAGAAAACGAAATGAGAAAAATGAGATTATTAGATTTAAGGCTCGCCTTGTAGCACAAGGTTTTTCTCAAAGACCCGTAATCGATTTTGAGGAGATATATTCTCATGTAATGGATGCAATCACATTTAGATTCTTGATGAGTCTAGCAACGATTGAACATCTATAAATGTGTCTCATGGATGTCGTTACGGCATACCTTTATGGATAATTAGATATTGATATCTATATGCGGATTTCCGATGGATTTAAAATGTCAGAAGCATTAAGTTCCAAACCCAAAGAGTTATGCGCAATTAAATTGCAAAGATCTTTGTACGGGTTAAAACAATCTGGACGCATGTGGTACAATCGTCTTAGTGAACATTTGACCACAGAAGGATATGTGAATAATTCTATATGCCCATGTGTTTTCATCAAGAAAACAATATCCAGATTTGTGATCATTGCAGTATATGTTGATGATCTAAATATCATTGGAACAAAAGGGGAAACCCAAAAGGCATCAGATTATCTAAATGGAGAATTTGAGATGAAAGATCTCGGACAGAAAAAGTATTGTCTTGGTCTACAAATTGAGCATACTCAAAAGGATATATTTGTACACCAGTCCACATACACCAGAAGGGTGTTAAAACGCTTTTACATGGATAAAGCAACCCCACTCAGTAATCATATGGTCAGAAATACATTCAATGTTGAGAGTGACCCATTCAGACCACCTGAAGAAAATGAGGAGATAATTTGCCTTGAAGTACCATATCTAAGTGAAATTGATGCTCTAATGTATCTTGCAAATTGTACTCGACATGACATATCTTTTGTCGTTAATCTTTTGGCAAGATTCAGTTCATCTCCCACGCAAAGTCATTGGAATGAGATCAAACATGTCTTACGCTATCTTTAGGGAACAATTGATTTATGATTACTTTATCCTAATAATTCTAAAGGTCAAATGGGTAGTTATGCAGATGCAGGTTATTTATCTGATCCACACAAAGTCCGATCATAAACGGGATATGTCTTCATGATTGGTGGCACCGCTATATCTTGGCGATGTCAGAAACAGACTCTTGTGGCCACTTCCACAAATCATCGCATTCCACGAAGCGAGTAGAGAATGTGTGTGGCTAAGATCAATAAGTCAACACATCCGATCAAGCAGTGGTGTACCCGTAGATCCAGAGCCAAAAATCATATATGAAGATAATGTTGCATGTGTTGATCGGACGAAGGAAGGATATATTAAAAATGACAGAACCAAACATATCCCTCCGAAGTTTTTCTCTTCTACTCAAGAACTTGAGAAGAACAAAGAAATATAAGTGAGATACGTTCGATCAAGCGACAATGATGTAGACCTTTTCACAAATGCGTTAAACACCACAATGTTCAAGAAACACGTCTACAACATAGGGATGCGTAATCGACAAGATATAAGACTCGTCATTCGAGGGGGAGCTTGCGTGGTTGTACTCTTTTTTACCTACTACTGTTTTTTCCCCTGGATTTTTCCAACAAGATTTTTAACGAGACAACCGACGTTACAATGCAAAAATCAACAATGACATTGGTCTCTAAGGTGGAGTGTTACAAAAGTCAATACGTAAAACGAAACTCACACGCCAATGTTTATTAATTTGTATGGAACCCACATATCACTATGTTGCGCATAGTAACTCTATATTTCCACCACTATATATATAGACGTTAAAATTCATTTGTAAAACCATATAACTTCAATGAAAAACTTCAGAGAAAACTCAGGAGAAAAACTTTTGTCTTTATTCCGTTCTAAAAAAATAAAACTCCCGTTTTATTTTATGCATTTATTACAAAATAATATTCAGATAGATCTTAAGATAGTTTGCATCTAGACACAGTTCATATAAATATTATCACTTCGAACGTAGAAACCTCAAAAAATAAAGAAAAAGAAATATAAACGAGGTTCTCCCTCGTATGAGGTCACAAAGGACATCAGAACTGGAGGAAGAAAAACATATACGAGTCGAAAAGTTTAGAGAGGTGAGAGATGAGAGTCCACACTCTTTTGATTCAGTTCAATTTGAAATTTTACATAAACTTTTTTTTTTAGTCAACAAACATATATTTCATAACAAGAAGATTACAACCGCTTACAAAAGCCATTTAACAAGATTATTAGTTGCCAACATCCTTGCTGTCTTAGCTAACTTATCAGAAACATGATTAAAAGATCTAGAAATAAAGCAAATTGAAAAACGAAACTGAGATGATAATAGAAGCGTATTAATATCTGCTATATATGAGGAGAGGATATGATGACAGTGAGTAGAATTAGGAGCAAACCGTTGGGACGTCTGCAACATTTTGAAGAGCTGTTGCGAATCCGTAGAGAATAGAACATCTCTGTAGCCCAGCCGTTTAACTTGCAGGATTGCTTCACGCAATGCACTTGCTTCAGCTTAAATTTTACATAAACTTAAAAACATAATAAGAAATATATTTATTTATCTGTTTAATTATGTAAATTAAGTTTTCGTAAATTAAGGTTTAGTAAAATTCGGTTAAATGGTTCGATTTCATATATGAGAGATGATTAAAAGAAAAAATCAACTGATAGGAGGACCTTGAAAGATCATTTCCCTCGCTTAATTATTTTGTTTCCATCAACCGAAGAAGAGATTTCTGATGAACAATCCCAAAAAGAAAACACAGAGAGAGATGAATTTGATCTTAATCAACTTGAATGTGACGAACATTGTTACGTTCTTCTTCTTTAATCTTAGGAATCATCACTTTCAACACACCGTTCTTCATCTCCGCCTTTATCTCATCCATCTTGTATACTTTCTCCGGTAAACCAATCCTGCTCGTAAACCTCCGTGCATCGCCAGAGAAATCCTCCTCTGCTTTTCCTTCTCCTTTGATCACCAAAGTGTTCTGTTCCAAAGCAAGCTTCACATCCTCTCTGCTTAGTCCAGGCATATCGATCCTCAGTTGCAACGTGTCTTCTTTCTCTTTCACGTCCCATCCACGTCTCACTCCAGTAGCTCCCATTCCACGTGTTGCTGATACCAGAGGACTCTCGCTCAACTGATCCATGAAATTCAGCATCTCACTCAAGCTTCTCGTTGGAGTAAACGGATCGAATATATCTGTTACCAGAAACAAGTATCTATTCAGCATTTCCAAGACAAATTTCAGATTTGTTCGTGCGATTCATTCACAAATATCGTGGAAAATTTAAACCAAAATTGGATCACTAATCGTGGATGAGAGTTAAACAACGATTACCTGAGAAGAAATCACCGCCGCCGCGAGAAACCGATGAGCTCCGGTTCCTATCGACACCTTCGTCTTCGTAGTTTCTGACGGCGTTCGTATTGAAGAGGCGAGACGCTGTCGCGGGACGAAGGGAGCGAGGGACGACGGTGGACGCGAGAAGCCTCCTCAGAGCTAGAGATGATGATGCCATTTTCGCAGTAAAAAGATAGAGAACGATTACAAGTCAAAACCTTACTAGATAATTTTAAAGCCTTGAATGAAAATTGGGTTAGAGAGAGGTTAATATAGCAGAGAGTAGAAGGTGCTGGAGAGAAGACGACTGCTTAA
>OVAO01003237.1:0-11496 GCA_900406285.1 Biscutella auriculata | reverse complement strand
TGTGTGCAAAAACCTTAAACATCACTTAAAATGAAACAGAGGGAGTATTAAATTTTAATCCAATTTATGAATTCTTAACTAATTTATTAGTTTTATGTATGAAATTGGTTTAAATTTAATAAAGTCGTAGAGTTTATAAACTGGTATCAATTTATAAAACTGGTTCTACGGAAACATTTGATAATTTAAATAAGTCTTGACCTTGCTTTAGTATATAAAGAATTAATCGTTTTGTGTTTATCTAATTTTTTTTGTCAACTTTTGTGAGTCACAAATGGATCAACCCACTAACCCAAAATCTTATAAATGAGAGGAGGAAATGTTCTTACGGGGACTCGAAACTTCGACCTGATAATAGCGATGCCAAGTGTTTTACCACTGAACTAACGTCACTGGTTCGTTTTGTGTCTATCTAAATAGTTATTGAAAATAACAATCATCAGAATTATAATAATATTACCATCATAAAGTTACGGTAGATTAATCCGCGTAGGATGTCTTCTAATTAATGCAATAATTTGATTTGAAGACTTAAAAGACCAATGAAAAATGATACATTTTATACGAAAAACTGTTATTAAGGAGATGTGGTAGACCAAAGAATTAATGCCACTAAACCAAGAACCAAAGTTAAGTATAGTTTGATTATACTATAAAAAAATAGCTTTCCTAAACAAAAGTATTAGAGGATATTAATAGTACTCTATGAAATGAAGTTTTATATAAAGAATATTTTTCTTCATTAAAAAATGTCTAAAAATATAATTCAAAATACCAACAGAAAAATATAACTTAAAAACTAAATATCAAAAACTTTCTATTGTGTTGTTCACGTCTCGCATTGCCACATCTTAGCAATGAAATCGGATGGCTTCTGTTAGAAATTAACTCCGTCGGGGTCTATTTGGCCAGATCAGGTTATTGCTTTGACATGGAACTAGAGAAAGTGGTGAACCCCGTCGTATACCGCTTCTCATCGACTGACCCCTTAAAGGCGAGGGTATGGCGGGAAAAGGTGCCGAAAAAGCTCTTTCACTTTATGTGGCAGATTCTGTTGGGAGCGGTGGCGGTCGCGGAGCAGCTTCACTTTCGCTATATTAGTCTTAAACCGACATACGTTCGATGCGGTGCAGAAAAAGAATCGGTTAATTACACCATCTTTTTATGCCCACCAACGGTTCAATGCTAGGCCTTATCGCAAGTCCCGTCTCGTCCAAGGATCTTTCCGACAGAGAGTCTGTTCAATAGTATGAACTATATGTTCACTATGTCAATGCATTTAAGGGTGACTCATCCTGTAGTCCAATGCTATTTGTGGATCATCTGGTTCATCTAGAAAACGCGCAATGATGATGTCTTAATGCAATTGAGTGTTCTCCCCTAGAGACAGTTGATTATGCAATTGGGGAAAATGAAGCATGGGAGCGCGCAAACGCAGTGGATGAGGATGGCCCGACCATGGATAATGAAGACCAGGAGGAGGAGCGGAGAATAGCCACCACGTCAACCTTCATCTGCCGGATAGATGGTGCTTGGAAGGACTCAGATAGGACGAGTGGTGTAGGATGGATCTTTCAGCTCCAAGATGGGTCCACATACCTACTAGGCCCGATGGAACCCTAAAAGGACGGTCCCGTTACATATGGAACTCACAAGTCTCTTGTGGGCTTTGGAAAGTCTTAACAAGTGTCACCGATACTGTGATTACTTTGTGACAGATTCCCAAGATCTTGTTCGGATAATTCAGAACTCTAGAGAGTGGCTTGCCTTCATCCCCTAACTAGACGACCTTCAAGCAATCAGAGAGAGTATGCCAGAGTTTACAGTTGTGTAAGAACCTCGAGAGGCGAACAAGAAAGCCGACTTTCTAGCACGGCAGGCTCGAGAACAAAGCCATATTTTCTCATATATTGATACATCCTTACCACATTGGTTGGAGGATGGCGACAATCTAATTCCATAGTCATGATAACTTATATTGTATTAGGTCGTGTGATTTGTGTATATTTTACCGATTTTACCATTCTGTTTTCATTCGTTTTGCATTAGTTTAGGATGCATTTTAGAGTCTTTAGGTTGCATTTGCATAGTGTCTACCATTTCAGGTGCAAAGAGGGCAAAGGATAAGGACTGAGCAATCGTGAAGCGTTTTAGGAGCAGAAATGACTAAGTCCCGGGAAAACCATCCGCACCGGTCTACACCGCCGGGCAGGTGCAGCGGTGTGCACTGACGGGCGAGGCTCGACCAGACCCGACGTGAAGAACGTCGCCGGTCAGGTGCACCGATGTGCACTGACCGACGAACCCCCACCAGAACTAGACGGCGATAGACCGTCGATCACGTGCGCCGGTCTGCACTGACCGGCGGAAGGCCCCCAAAGAGCAGAATATTCCAAAACATATCACTTTTGTTTGAGTAAAAAATTAGTTAAGTATAAATAGAGGCAGAGAACAAAAACCCTAGTAGTCAGTTTTCTCTTTTCCAGTTTTTCCTTAAGTTTTCTATCTCAATTTCTTGTAGTTGATTACTTGATTACTTCTATTGCAATTTCATTTCTGATCTTCATTTTCAATTATCCATTCTATTTTCTGTCCCTCACACCATGAACAAAAACTTCACAAGTGTTTTGTTCATGATGTGTGTAGTCTCTATAGCTTATGGATTAGCGTAGATCTAAAACTCTTTTGATATTTAGGACAGAATATAATATGTCTTCTTCAAAATTATTACTATTAATTCTTAGATTTAATTGATCACCTCATCTATGAATTTAGGGAATTTCATGTCCGAAAGGTGTTCGATGAAATCCCTCAACCAAATAACCTTGATGTTTATTAATTCTTTCCAAGAGATTTTTTAAGGATTGATAGGTTGCTGCATAGGATTGTACTCACTGCTTCTTAATTGTGTGATTAGCCAAGAGATTGTGTGATTAGCCAAGAAGAAATTCAGGAGGAGAATTCTGATAAAATTGACGAAGAAACTGATGAATATGCACGAAAAGCCAAAGAGCTAGCTAACATCAAAGCCAAGGGTAAAACCATTGCTGACGAAGAACCTTTAACCAAGACCCTTACCTATAAAACCAAGCTACCTTTTTCCAAGAAAAGAAAAAAACAAAAGTTATGGAAAAGTACAAAGCCAAGTTTGAAGAACAAATGAAAGAGGTTCAGATAGCTATGCCACTGATAGATGCATTTATGCTTGTCCCTCAGTACAACAAGTTCCTTAAAGATGCAATCCAAAAGAAGCTCAATGACATGGAAGGAATGATAGTCCTCATCAAAGAATGCAGCGCAATCATTCAGACATCCAAAACCCCATCTAAAATGGAGGATCCAGGAAGTTTTACTATCCCTTGGTCATTGGGAGGATTTAAATTTGATAAATGCCTATGTGATTTAGGCGACAGTGTTAGTGTTATGCCTTATTCCATTACGAGAAAATTGGGATTTACTGTTTTCAAACCTTGTAGGATCCAAATTGTGCTGGCAGACAGGTCAGTAAAGATCCCGGTTGGAATTATGGAAGACCTACCAATCAACCTAGGAAACACAGAAGTGACCTGTCTTCCAAGACTTTATCATCTTGGAAACAGAAGAGGAACCAAAAGAACCCCTTATTCTTGGTCGACCGTTTTTGGCTACGACAGAAGCAATTATTAATGTCAAGGAGGAAAAAATCAATCTTCACCTGGGAATGATGAGGTAAAAAATTAGATATGAGAGAGATCTTGAAGAAACCCTCCATGTCTGTTGAGATCCTGAGGATAGACATCACAGATGACCTAACTGAAGAATATATAGAAGATTTCTATCAAGAAGATGTCTTGCAAAAAGCTCTCACTAAGGAAAGAAGTCAAGAGGAAATCTTTGGAATCCAGATTGGGAACATGCAGAAAAGATTGGACTCCCATAAGGCTCTATTAGAAAAAACCGAATTCGAGGAGATTACCACACTTGGTCTGCAAGTTGGAAACAAACCTAGCTTGGAGAAGCCAAAAGTTGAGAGTGATTGGAGTGAATTAAAGGCACCTAAACTCTAGCTCAAAACCCTTCCCAAGGGGCTCATGCACGTTTTCTTAGGGACAAACTCTTCATACCCGGTGATTGTTAATGATGCGCTCAGTGATGATGAAATTGACTGCCTGGTTAGAGAACTAAGACGTTTCAGAAAGACTATTGGTTACTCTATAGACGATATCAAGGGAATATCCCCTTCCTTGTGCATGCATAGTATACACTTCAAAAATGAATCCATGTCCTCGATTGAACATCTAAGAAGACTGAATCCTAATTTAGAAGGCGTAGTTAAAAAGGAAATCTTAAACCTCTTGGATACTGGAATTATTCACCCAATTTTGGATAGTAACTGCCAACTGGGTCACTCCAGTACATGTTGTTCCAAAGAAAGGTGAGATCACTGTCATTAAGAATGATAACGACGAGCTGATCCCCACTTGAACAATAACTGGTCATAAAATGTGCATAGACTATAGGAAACTAAATGCTGCAACCAGAAATGATCATTTCCCTCTCCCTTTCATAGACCAAATGTTAGAAAGATTGTCAAACCACCCGTATTATTGTTTTCTAGATGGCTACACTAGATTCTTCCAAATTCCCATCCACCCAGATGACCAACGAAAAACGACCTTCACATGCCCTTATGGTACCTTTGCATATCGAAGGATGCCACTCGGGCTATGTAACGCACCATCAACTTTTCAAAGATGCATGATGTCTATCTTTTCATTTTAATAGAGGAAGTAGTAGAAGTTTTCATGGATGATTTCGCTGTGCATGGTTTGTCTTTCTCTGCTTGTTTGTCTATTCTTTTCAAGGTACTCGAACGTTGCGAGGAAACTAGTTTGGTTCCGAACTGGGAAAAGTGCAACTTCATGGTTAATAATGGGATTGTTCTAGGACAAAATATATCAGAGCAGGGGATTGAAGTTGACAAGGCTAACATCAATGTAATGATCAATCTAGGACCCTCGAATTCAGTTAAGGGTATCAAGAGCTTCTTGGGGCACGCATGCTTCTATAGAAGGTTTACTAAAGATTTTTCGACGATCGCTAGAACCCTCATAAGACTACTCTGTAAGGAAACTGAGTTCCATTTTGATGAAGAATGCATGCATGTGATATGCTCGGTTTTTATCGTTATTTTAGTCCCGCTTTTTCCTCGGTTTTATACATTTTCGGTTGTTTTAGAGTCTTTTAGGATTGCATATGTGTACATATTGTATATCCAGTTGTTTAGAAGGACTGTGCAATATTCGAAATCAAAAAGGAATGAAACGAGCAAGAACGAGTCAACTCCGGAAGTCAACCATGACCAATATCGGCCACAGAGCAACCAATATCGACCATGTCATGCTCCATGGCTCAGTATCGGCCATAGCATCGGCCACTGAGTGCTCCACGGCTCAGTATCGGCCATTGAGTGCTCCACGGCTTAGTATCGACCACCATATCGGCCATGGAATTCCCCAGGAATCAATATCAGCCACAATGGAGTCTGTATCGACCACAAGATGCTCCAGAATCCAGTATCGGCCACCACATCGACCTCATCATGGCCGATATCGATCATTTCTCAAGCCAAAGATTGACTTTTTTGCCCCTTAAGACCTAGTTTTCTCACCTATAAATACTCACCCTTAGCCATCATTTCAAGAAGATCTTTTTACCATTTTTAGAACGTTTTAGTGCAAGTTTTAGTCTAGTTTCTCTGTAGTTTTAGATCTGGTTATTTCTGTAGGGAACCTTGCCTTAATTTTAATGAATCAGATCTTTGTTTATTATTTGCTTTGCTCAGTTACGATTTGTGAGTAGTTACCTTAGGATGATTGATTAGGCTAGATTAGGGCATTGGATCTTCATATATGGTGTTATATGGTTTAAAACTACAAGTATTTTATGTAATAAGGTACTCTTAAAGCTTGATTGCAGTTAGGCCGACTCAATCATGATCTAAAGAAAGCTTCTAAACCCTAAATGGATTAGTTAGCTTTTAGTTTCCGCCTTTTACAGTTCTGAATGTTGTTCTTGATTACCTTGGTATGCAGACGCGAGAGCGCGGTATTGATGCATGTTAGGATAACATTTATGATGGGCTATGGGAAAGTCACTGCTTCGGGGTTCTCAAAGCATGCAGACACGGGAGTGCGGTGTTAGAGTTACCCTGAGAGAGGCTCTTCATGCAAGAGTGGCTGAGTCCATTTTTAATTCCTTAATCCTGAAATAAGATTAAAACCAGAGCACCTAGACCTAGGATCCTTTGCCTGAAATCGATTTGCCTGATCAATTGCCTGCTTTCTCTTTTATTAAATCTCATTATAATCTGCTTTTCATTTTCTGTTTTTGTCATCTTTGCTTTGTTTTATGCTTAAATAGGATTGTTAGTGACAAACAATTTCCTATCTTATTTAAGTTAGACCACACTGGTTCTACAGAGATCTAGTGTTTTGTTGGCTAATAACTCCTGGATTGGTTCGACATTTTAAACCCGTTCTATACTACATTTGAATCATAAGTAGGAAAAACCATCTTACTAAAGTGAAAAACCTGCTTATCAAATTGGTGTTGTTGCCAACTCGGGATTTCCTTTTTGTTAGCAATAGTTCTTTGGTTGATCTTAGGGACTAAGATTTTACTTTTTAGTTCTTTAATCATTTTACTTCAATCCTTTCAGGTATATGCACCTACGCTCTCACGGTTCTTCCTACTTAAATCCAGTCAACACCGACATCAGAGCACTTGAGTTACAGCTTGGTCAAGCTCGTCGTGAACGCATTCGTCAGTTACAACTTAAAAGAATGGACATCGATATGGAAAATCACCTGGAACCTTAGGATCGTGAAATTCTACCACCACCACCACCACCTCCACACGTTCTTCATGGCAACCCCCCTCCTATTGATATACTCGGTTTTTATCGCTATTTTAGTCCCGTCTTTTCCTCGGTTTTGTTTGTTTTTGGTCCTTTTAGAGTCTTTTAGGATTGCATTAATGTAGATATTGCATTTCCAGGTGTTTAGGAGGACCGTGCATCATTCGGGTATACAAAGGAATGAACCAAGCTTGAACGAGTCAACTCTGGAGGTCAACGAAAGCCAATATCGGCCAGAGACTAGAGAATATCGGTCAGGCAGTGACCAATTCTCCAATAACGGCCAGAGAGGATCTGCATCGGCCACTACCCGGCCGATACCCCGAGCATCGACCGATACTGATCGAGCATGACCGTGTGATGCCCGACACCACCAACATCGGCCAGTCCTAGAGCAATATCGGCCTCCCCTTGGCCGATATTGCCTCTGAGATTTGCCAAATTACTTATCTGCCCCTGCTCGTTTTACCTTATTTTTTTCTCTATTTAAACCCTCCTTCTTTGCCATTTTTGGCAAGAGTCTCTTAAGTAATTTTTAGGATATTTTGTGGAGAATCTCTTCTTTGGGTTTAGCCATTTTGGTGAACTCTAGTTTTAAGTTTGTAATCAACTTTAGTTTCAATCTAATTTTCTGCCTTAATTTAATCTCTTTATTAAAGTTTAGATCATAAGTTTTAATCATGCCTAAGCATGAATCCCTAGTTGGATTCTGTGCTCCGACAATGATTAGTGGGTAGTCTTTTATTTTGAGCTTATGGATTATATTGATTTAGGTGATATTAGGAATGGATCTGGTGTTTATATTTTTATTCTTCCATTCATCTTCATGCCTTGTGTGTTTAATGCTTTAATAGATCTGATCCATCTATTTTAGATACGTTCTTATCTGATCTGCCTAGGAGATTTAGATAGGTTGTTAGATCTAAGCAATGCATGTTGAATATATTCTATTGACACGAGAGTGTTTAGGATTGTTTAGAGGTTGGAAGGAATTGTTCTTATTGCTTTCTAGGTATTGAATCTAGTCAAGAGATTGCGATGATCTTATCTAGAAAAGGGATATTTGACGCGAGAGCACGAGTCTTTATTTGATATTCCTAGATCTAGGATTAGTAGAGTCCTGTTTTAGCTAGACACTTGTTTCCTGAACTATAATAACCCGTTTCTTTCTCCAGTCCATTTGCTTAGGATTGTTTTACCGCTTGTTTCCAGTTTACCTTGTTCTGTTTTACTTTATGCTATCATTTTAGGATTGTTAGTGACAGCATTCAATTCCTATTCTGCGTAGACTACCTGAACTCTATATAGGCTGATTGACCTAGTGCAACTCCCTATTTGGTTTGATAATATACCCACAATCATCATTTATTAAACACTTGTATTTTCCTTTGCTCTACTCGTCTATAGTAAGCAGTAGAGGGGAAAACATCTGTCTATCAAATTGGCGCCGTTGCCGATTCGGGATTCTTTTCGTACTAGCAATTAGTTCTTTGCGTTTGACTGAGGCTACATTTTCTTTTCATTTCGCTTACTTTTTCTCCTTAGCCCTTTCAGGTACCCTGATTGACTATGGAAACTCATCCACACATCTTCGGTGGAGCCTATCGCCACCCACCCGCTGATCAGATGATTGGTTTCGAGGATAATCCGACGATCTACGAAACGTGATCCGGAATCCGTGCACCACCAATCACCTCACACTCATTCCAAACTGGGTCAGAATTTATCGCTTTAATAGAGGAACATAAATTTCTAGGATATCCTGATGAAGATACTTTAGAACATCTATACCGTTTTGAAATGATATGCAATACTGTCAAATTCGATGGTGTCAGTGAAGACGCGCTTAAGTTGCGTCTTTTTCCTTTTTCGCTTGGCAAACGTGTGCACCATTGGCAGAAAACGCTATTGAAAGACTCAATTGTCACATGGGTCGCATGCAAGCGAGAATTCTTGTCTAAATTTTCCCGCCTGCTATGACCTCGAAATTTCAGAAAGCAATTTCCGGATATCAGCAAACCACAACCGAATCTCTAAGAGTTGCTTGGGAACGTCTGCGTGATTACACTTCGTAGTGCCCACATCACTGATTTTCGGACGCCAACCTTCTCAGTACATTCTACCGAGGCCTTCTACCCCGTTGTCGTTCTGTTCTCAACACAGCCAGTACCGGCAGTTTCCTCAAGCGGAGTGTCACCTTTAGCTACACATTGATCGACAATTTAACCACCAGCGAAAGCCAATATGGCTCCGTTTTCGACGATCCTTCCAGTGACACCACTCCTACTTCGGATAGTCACTATCAGAAGCAGATCGATGCACTCAAAACCTTGCTCGATCAATTGCTCGCCTCCAAAACCGAAACCCTTCTCCCTATCGAGACATATGTCCCGCAAACACCATATTTTCCTTCTTTGGAATACGTCTCTCCTTTCCAAAACCTCGATATCCAACCACCTTCCCCTTACCACCACCCTTTACCTATTTCGTCTCCTTCATACGCCCCACCTATTTCACCTCCTACGATTGCCACCACATCTTTTCTCGACCACCTCGCTGCGGCACAAGAAGTTTTCCACATCCACGTTGAAGAATTCCAACAACCCACAAGCCTAGCAATAGCTGACTCCAACGACCCCTGTACTGATCTCGATCACCAATTGCGTCTTCTCTCCAACGTAGTGGCCAAAATGGGTGTGCCTCCTATAAAATACAGTCCACCGGGCTATGTCCCCGCCATTACTCTTCGTTCCGGCAAAGCCTTGCCACCTAGGACTCCCAATGTGGACAATGCGAAACGAAGTTTGGGGGAGGATACTCCGAGAGTAGATAAACCTGTATTGGACCCAACTATCGACAACGTTGAGCGCGAAGACCATACCGAAAAAGAAGTCGTACAAATAATAACCTTAAAGTCCCACACTACACACCGCGCTATGAACCGAAACTTCCATTCCCTTGACGTCATAAAGATAGGCTGATAAACAAATATCAGAGTCAGTTTGAAAACCAGATGAAAGAAGTTCAGTTAGCCATACCTATCTTAGATGCTTTTATGCTCATACCCCAGTATAGTAAGTTTCTGAAAAACGCTATCCAGAGCAAGATAAAAGACATGGAAGGAAGAATTGACCTTACCGAGGAATGTAGTGCAATTATCCAGACCGTACCTCCTCCAAAAAAAACTAAAAGACCCAGGCAATTTCACCTTGCTATGCTCCATCGCGCACCTCATGTTTGATAAATGCCTTTGCGATCTCGGAGAAAGTGTGAACGTCATGCCGCTCTCCACTGCTCGGAAACTCGGTTTCAACACCTTTAAGCCCTGTAAAATTTCCTTAGTGCTGCCTAACCGATCTGTGAAAATGCCAATCGAAATTTTAGAAGATCTGCTACTCTGCATAAATGGAAGGCAGACCCCAACAGACTTCATCGTCCTCGAAATGAAAAAGGAACCCAAGGACCCTCTCATTCTCAGACGACCTTTACTAGCAACTGCTGGAGCTGTTATAAATGTAAGAAATGGCAAGATAGACCTCCATCTGGGAACAGATCAAGTCCATCAATTTGACTTGAAAGAGGTCATGAAAAAACCAGATCTCGATGATCACACCTTTAGTGTTGAAATACTTGACGAGTTGACCGACGAGTTCCTAGACGAGAAGCAAGAGGAAGTTACCTCGGTTGAAGAAGAAAATAAACTGTTTGGGGTACAAACAAAGGCATTAGACTTGGAGGACTCTGATGGCGGTACTGAATTTGAGGAATTGCCTCTAGCAAAAAACCTCGATGCTAAGACATCAGAGGCTAGAACCCATAAGGAAACTTGTAAGCCTTTGGTTGGAGAGGACTAGAGCGAACTTAAAGCTCCCAAGCTTGACCTCAAACCTCTCCCGAAGGGTCTCAGATATGAGTTTTTCGGTCCTAACTCAACCGGTGATCATAAATGATTCACTATAGGACGAGGAGGTTGAATGCCTGATTTCCGAACTTCGGAAATACAGAAAAGCCATTGGTTATTCTCTGGATGACGTAAAAGGTATTTCCCCTTCACTATGTATGCACAAAATTCATTTGGAAAATGAATCAATGTCGTCCATAGAACACCAAAGACGGTTGAACCCCAACTTAAAAGAAGTTGTGAAAAAGGAGACCCTTAAACTGCTTGATGCCGGAATCATATATCATATCTCCGATAGTAACTGCATCTCACCTGTGCATGTGGTTCCCAAAAAGGGTGGAATCACTGTCGTAAAAAACGATGACGACGAGTTGATCGCCACCATGACCATAACTGGCCACAGGGTGTGTATAAACTACAGGAAATTAAATACGGCGACTAGGAAGGATCACTTTCCTCTGCCCTTCATCGAGAAAATGCTCGAAAGATTAGCTAGTCATCCGTATTACTGCTTCTTAGACGACTATTCTAGATTTTTTCAGATCCCCATTCACCCACATGACCAAGAGAAAACAACCTTCACCTGTCCCTATTGCACTTTTACCTATAGGAGAATGCCTTTCGGTCTATGCAACACACATGCAACATTTCAGCGGTGCATGATGTCGATTTTCTCTGAGCTAATTGAGGATGTCGT
>OVAO01003236.1:0-11497 GCA_900406285.1 Biscutella auriculata | reverse complement strand
AACTTTAATATTTATTATTTTAAAAATTATGAAAATCATTTAAAAGTTATCACAGTTCTCTAACCATCGAGGCAACTTCTAATTTGCTCTTATTTCTCTTCCTCAAATCTCCTGNTTTAAAAGTTATCACAGTTTTCTAACCATCGAGGCAACTTCTAATTTGCCCCTATTTCTCTTCCTCAAATCTCCTATACCCCCAGTTAATCTCTTATGCCCATTTTTAATAATTTTTTTTGATTAAAAACCTAAGACCCCAAACTAAACCCTCCCCCTTCAAAACTAAATTCTAAGTTTGGATTAGTGAACCCATGGAAAAATATATAACTTCTATACCCTTAAAAATTCGAAAAAAATATTTTAAAATCGNAAGACCCCAAACTAAACCCTCCCCCTTCAAAACTAAATTCTAAGTTTGGATTAGTGAATCCATGGAAAAATATATAACTTCTATACCCTTAAAAATTCGAAAAAAATATTTTAAAATCGTTTTAATTGTATTTTGATGATTTTTACAAAAATACTTTAAAACAGTTTTTCGATTTTTGAAATATTTTTATTAAATTTGTGAAATTAAATATAAAATATTCGCAAAATCCGTTTATAAAAATAATTTTTTATGGCATATAAAATTAATAGATCAAAGTGGGAACAATGAAGATTGAAGAATCACGAATACGAGCTTTTATGATTTTGCGTCATTGTGGAATAACTTTTTTATTGTTTTGAAATTTTATTTGTTAGATACGAATTACACACTTCCAACAAATTTAACAAGATTTCGTATTCGACCTATTAAATTAATAAGATTCACTTAAGATCGTCTATTTATCAATAAAATGTAAAAAAAAAAGATGATTAACTTATCCAATTCTAAGGATCATAGAACACGTTTATATAAAAAAATCTCAAGATCAAATAAAGACATTCACACAACTTTCTCTATAACTTTAAGGTTTATATAAATAAATCTGAAGATCAAATAAAATGCTTATTTCGTTTCTATTATATACATATTAAGGCTTATTCCATTCTTGTAAATAGTTAAACAATACGAAAGGTTTAGTTGCAGTATAGAACACACTCANGGCTTATTCCATTCTTGTAAATAGTTAAACAATACGAAAGGTTTAGTTGCAGTATAGATAAGTTTGGTAAAGAGAAGAGAACACACTCAACTACTTTTGGTAATTAATTTAAAAAGAAAAAAGAAATTAAAAAAAAGGGAACAGATCAAATGCAGTGGCAGAAAAAGAAAGAAACTCCATGCTGTCTCAATGATACCTGCCCCAATTTCTCACTGGAGGCAATGCTATTCTCACTTGTAGTAACACCTTTCTCTTCCCTCACCCGCACCTTCTTCCACGTGTACTCGCATAATCTGGTCCGGTCTAGACCACTGCGTCTAGCCTCGCTCATTGGGCAAATTGAAAATGGTTTGTGGTTAAATTAAAACTAAACCAATTAAATTTGCAATCAAATTCTAATCATAGCAATATTATTGTGTAACNTTCTCTTCCCTCACCCGCACCTTCTTCCACGTGTACTCGCATAATCTGGTCCGGTCTATACCACTTCGTCTAGCCTCGCTCATTGGGCAATTGAAAAATGGTTTATGGTTAAATAAAAACTAAACCAATTAAATTTGCAATCAAATTCTAATCATAGCAATATTATTGTGTAACAAATAAATCATTTAAATTAAGTAAAATAGGTTTTGATAAAATTCAATATTATTTTTATGCATATGATTAGAAGAAATAAAGATAATTCAAAAGATTCCTCCAAAAAAAAAAAAGATAATTCAAAAGATAACAAAATAAAATTCAAAACTCGTCGCCGTAGTTGACCGTTAGCAACCTCCACGGTGTTTTCTATATACTTTTTGTTTTGTTTTTTNGATAATTCAAAAGATAACAAAATAAAATTCAAAACTCGTCGCCGTAGTTGACCGTTAGTAACCTCCACGGTGTTTTCTATATACTTTTTGTTTTGTTTTTTAAATGTATTATTATTATTATTATTATTTATTTATTATTAAAAATCATATTTTAGAAAGAAAAAAAAATGGGAAGACAGATACACAAAAGACTTGTCTGTCTTTGACCCATTTTCTTCATTCTGAAAAAGTGAAAACCCTCGAAAATAAATAAACAATATAATTTAGAAAAACAAGAAAAATAAATAAATAATAATCACAGAAAGAAATAGGAAAAGATATTTACCGGAATTGATTTCTTCGCCGGTTTTAGGACTTTTCTTCCTCTTAAGCTTTTAGCAGATCCGGTGGGTGAATTCCTTCTTTAGATTAACCAAAATCCCAGAAACCTAAACCTACCGCAAGAGACGGAGGTGTTTATTCCCCCGTCGCTAAGATGATGATTTCTAGGGGTTTATTCGGCTGGTCTCCGCCTCATATGCAGCCTTTAACTCCTGTTTCCGAGGTTTCCGAACCTCCTGAGTCTCCCTCTCCTTACCTCGATCCTTCTGCTGACAACGGTGGTACGGGCATGTCGGCGCAACAGGAGGAAGAGGAAGAGATGGATGAGCCTGAGGAGATGGAACCTCCTCCTGCTGCTGTTCCTTTCTCTCAGCTATTTGCTTGCGCTGATCGGTTCGATTGGGTGCTTATGATATTTGGATCCGTAGCTGCTGCTGCTCACGGTACTGCGCTTATTGTCTACTTGCACTACTTCGCCAAAATTGTTCAGGTCCTTGCTTCCGAATCGGATCGCCGTGAGGCTCAGTTTGATCGACTCCTCGAGGTAGGTCAGCTTGCATAAGCTTTCGTGACTATTGAAAAATTCCTAAATTTTCTTGGTGAGCTTGGGGGAAATGAAATTCGGAGATTGATGCGCCTTGAGTAATTCAGGTGTTTAGTATCTAAGTGTCTGGATCAGGTTTCCATATAAGTTGGACTTTGACCTTTCCCACTGCTTTTTTTTTTTTTGCATGGATGAAGCTTTAGACCTGTCTTGTTGGAGCTCTTTGAGGTTTAGTATATACTTTAGCGATATGTACTCGACGANTCTGGATCAGGTTTCCATATAAGTTGGACTTTGACCTTTCCCACTGCTTTTTTTTTTTGCATGGATGAAGCTTTAGACCTGTCTTGTTGGAGCTTTTTGAGGTTTAGTATATACTTTAGCGATATGTACTCGACGAAAGTTTGCTTGGGAGAGGTAGAATTTTGGTAGTTTTATCTCCTTCCGCGTCGGATATTGTAATTTTAGTAGGTTGCCACATAACATTAGGGTAATTTAACCTTTCCTGCGTGGTTCTTGAACATCTGGTGGAGAAGTAAACATGTCAGGACAGTTATCTTCACAAAGTTTGTGGCACTCTTTGGTCATAAATGTATTAAGCCAAAAAGTGAACATGAGAGTGTGTTAATATAATTAATCAAGCTTTGACTTGTTCTTTAGCATTGATATGATTTATCTTGAAATTAGCATGAGTTAGCATCTTTCGGAGGGCGTGCAATTCTCTGACTTGTTTCCTCTACTTGTGGCAACTTTGTGGATTTGCATGTTCGCTTGCTTGTGAATTTTCTGTTTCATGATTTTTTTGGTGCTATTATTTGGACGACTAGTAAGGATACTGGGTTTTTTTTGCTACGAAATTGTATGTTAACCTGGCAAGCAGCTGTTCTTGACTTAGCCGGGGAGGCTACTTCAAATAATTACACCTCGTTTTAACTCAAATGCACGCTGAACAGAAGGCAACCCTTGTTCTAAGTTTATGATTTCATTTTTCTCGTCTCTAGGGGTTGCTACATATGCTCTTCTGGATGTCCATTTGATTACTTGAGCTTATCTGTTTACAAAACCAGTTTATTTGGATTCATGAAGCACATAAAATATTTTGAAATAATTGCCCATCTAAGTTATTTATGCCCTTTGTGCAGCTTTCACTGACCATTGTATACATCGCTGGCGGTGTTTTCATATCAGGTTGGATTGGTAGGTTCACCTGTCCTAAAATCAAAAGATGTATAATCTATCCGTGTTCTTTCCTCTACCTGCAATTTTTTATAGCCACCAGCTCACCATCATAATTGATTATTCTTTATTTTAGAGGTGTCCTGCTGGATACTGACCGGAGAGAGGCAGACTGCTGTGATTAGGTCAAAGTACGTCCAAGTACTACTAAACCAGGATATGAGTTTCTTTGATACATATGGGAATAATGGGGATATAGTAAGCCAAGTGCTGAGTGATGTCCTACTCATTCAGTCAGCTCTAAGCGAAAAAGTATGTGTTACTTTTCAATCTGGTTTCAAGCTTGCACTTGAACATCTTTAACTTTGCAAGGAGTGATACATCTTCAGGCGTTTTTTTAATCTTTATGATTGTGGACATTTCAGGTTGGGAATTACATTCATAACATGGCAACATGTATCAGTGGTCTTGTTATTGGTTTTGTCAACTGCTGGGAAATTGCGCTCATTACGGTATGCACTGGTCCTTTCATTGTTGCGGCAGGAGGCATATCAAATATATTCCTCCATAGACTTGCTGAGAATATTCAAGATGCATATGCTGAAGCAGCCAGCATTGCTGAGCAGGTATTTAATTGTTAGGTTTATGGGGGGCATTCTGGAAATACTGTTGATCTGTTCAGAATACTGCAATATGATTGTAGTAATATTTTGCAAGCATTAAACTTTGAAATGTTTCTGACAATGATATTTAAGCATCGAACATTAAATTTGATTTTCACTGTGCAGAAAAGATATATTTTACTGCTCTCTTTAGTTCAGGAATAGGAGGCCGAATCTCTGAGGGTTAGATTGTAGTTGGACAGATCGGACTATTTAGGTTACTTGTCTTGATTTAATGCAGCTTTATTGTATTTCGTGAATGAAAATTCATCTCAGACATATTTCCCAAACTATGGCCTGTTTTTGTTATGCTGGGATTCATGTATAATCATTCTTAGCATCCGGAACTTGGTTACATGGCAATTACATGCCCTCTAGTCTGTCTTATGAGTACAAGTTCTCATGAATTGTATTCCCCACTAGTCCATTTTTCTCTAATGCTTAAAAGGGATTATTCTAAATGTGCAGGCGGTCTCTTACGTTAGGACTTTGTGTGCCTTTACAAATGAAACTCTTGCGAAATACTCTTATGCAACTTCCCTCCAAGCAACTCTGAGATATGGTATATTGATTAGTCTTGTGCAAGGACTTGGACTGGGATTTACTTATGGGCTTGCTATATGTTCATGTGCTATGCAACTTTGGATTGGTCGGTTCTTTGTTATTCATAAAAGAGCAACCGGTGGAGAAATCATTACAGCCCTATTTGCTGTTATTTTAAGTGGGCTGTAAGCTTCTTATTCTACTATAGTGCTTTTATGCTTTCTTCTCCAGTGTCTGTTTACACATATTTGTTAATCATGTGCATACTTTACTGTGCAGGGGATTAAATCAAGCTGCTACAAACTTTTATTCATTTGATCAAGGAAGAATTGCGGCGTATAGGCTTTTTGAGATGATAAGTCGTTCATCCTCCGGGAGTAATCAGGAGGGAACTATTTTGTCTGCTGTCCAAGGAAATATTGAGTTTCGGAATGTATATTTCAGCTATTTGTCACGACCTGAAATTCCAATTTTGAGTGGATTTTACCTCACTGTGCCATCTAAAAAAGCTGTTGCACTTGTTGGTAGAAATGGTTCTGGAAAAAGCAGCATCATTCCTCTAATGGAACGGTTTTATGATCCTACACTAGGTACTATGATGTGTAATTCAAGATGTATCAATATGTTTATTATAACCCCCGTTGAATACTCACATGTGGCTGATAATATTATTAACTGATTAGATCTGTGGTTTTCTTTTATACAGGAGAAGTTCTACTTGATGGGGAAAATATCAAAAATCTAAAACTAGAGTGGCTGAGAAGCCAAATAGGCCTGGTGACACAGGAACCTGCTTTGCTTAGCTTGAGCATTAGAGAAAATATTGCATATGGCCGAGATGCTACTCTGGATCAGATAGAGGAGGCAGCTAAAAAAGCTCATGCACACACATTTATTAGCTCACTTGAAAAAGGATATGAAACTAAGGTAACCATCCACTGAAAAGTTTGTCGTTATGAATTGTGTTTTTGGTGTTGCTATTCTCAATTTAGAAGTTGGAATGACATGTTTGTCTTCTAGGTTGGAAAGACTGGTTTAACGTTGACAGAGGAGCAGAAAACAAAACTATCGATTGCTAGAGCTGTGCTCTTAGATCCGACAATTCTTTTGCTTGATGAGGTCACTGGAGGACTAGACTTTGAAGCTGAAAGAGTAGTCCAAGAAGCTCTTGATCTTCTAATGTTAGGGCGTTCCACAATAATTATAGCCCGACGGCTAAGTCTGATAAGAAATGCTGACTATATTGCTGTAATGGAGGAGGGTCAGCTACTTGAAATGGGTACCCATGATGAGTTAATCAACCTTGGTAATTTGTATGCCGAGCTTCTGAAGTGTGAAGAAGCTACAAAGCTACCAAGACGGTATGATTCTCCAGCCAATACATATATGTCTAACAGTTTGTCAAGTCTGTTTTGTCGTGAAAGTCATCTGGTGGAATATTTTTTTGTCTAACTGCTCTTATTTTGTAATAATCTGTGGGAAGGTGACTTTGACGGCTCTACTTATTATGGACCTCCTATCTTCTTGCAGGATGCCGGTTAGGAACTACAATGATTCTTCAGCGTTTCAGGTTGAAAGGGATTCTTCAGCTGGTCGTGGCTTCCAAGAACCATCATCGCCCAAAATGGCCAAGTCCCCATCTCTTCAGAGAGGTCATGGTGTTTTACGTCCTCAGGATATGTGCTTTAATAGTGAAGAATCACCCAATGATCATAGCCCTGTACCAGAGAAAATGGGAGATAATGGATCGTCTTTGGATGTCAGCGATAAGGAACCAACCATCAAAAGACAAGATAGTTTCGAGCTGCGGTTACCAGAACTACCAAAAATTGACATCCAGTGTCCACAACGTCAGAAGTCAAATGGTTCCGATCCGGAGTCCCCTATATCACCTCTTTTGATATCCGATCCCCAAAACGAGCGCTCCCATTCACAGACATTTAGCCGCCCTCTTGGTCATTCTGATGGCACTTCTACTATGGTGGCTAAGGACGCTCAACACAAGGAGTCACCTTCATTTTGGAGGTTGGCACAGCTTAGTTTTCCAGAGTGGCTATATGCTGTGTTAGGGAGTATTGGCGCTGCCATCTTTGGTTCTTTCAATCCACTTTTAGCTTACGTCATTGCATTAGTAGTGACCTCATACTATACGAGCAAAGGAAGCCACC
Organism: Biscutella auriculata; assembly: GCA_900406285.1. Classification (NCBI taxonomy): domain Eukaryota; kingdom Viridiplantae; phylum Streptophyta; class Magnoliopsida; order Brassicales; family Brassicaceae; genus Biscutella; species Biscutella auriculata. Next base: position 4,186 of record OVAO01003236.1, on the reverse strand, counting down.
TACGTGAAGAGGTTGACAAGTGTTGTTTGATCATTGCCTGCATGGGTATAGTGACAGTCGTTGCCAATTTCTTGCAGCACTTCTACTTTGGTATCATGGGGGAGAAAATGACTGAGAGAGTGCGGAGGATGATGTTCTCAGGTAGTGCAATATTTTTCTTCATTGTTTAACTCACTTCACTACATATTACTACTTTCACTTGCATGGATTCATTGATTTTCTCTGACGTTACAGCGATGCTGCGTAATGAAGTTGGATGGTATGACGAAGAAGAGAACAGTCCAGATACGTTATCCATGCGCCTAGCAAATGATGCCACTTTTGTCCGAGCCGCCTTCAGCAACAGGCTTTCGATATTTATTCAGGATAGTTTTGCTGTTATCGTTGCCATTATTATTGGGTTGCTGCTTGGTTGGCGTTTGGCCCTTGTTGCGTTGGCTACTTTGCCAATACTTACTCTCTCTGCTATTGCTCAGGTTCGTTTCGTTTCTTCAGTCTTACCTAACAAAGCCTTATGTCACGGTCAAGAAAACCGCTTGAAATTGTTTTCTTCTTTTTTTTTATCGTTAAACGTTTCTGGTTTAATAGTCGCGTGCTTCCCTCTGTCAAAAATTGCGTCTGACTTTTTGCAAAGGTTTCCACTTCAACAATCGATTTAGGAAGTGATTTTTTCCTCTGCCATTTCTGTCATCTAGTCCTCATGCACTTAGCTTTGGAAGTATTTCGTCCTTTCTGCAAATGCTTAGTTTTCTCTGCCATTTCTGTCATCTAATCCTCACGCATGAAATAAATTTCCAGAAACTTTGGCTTGCTGGATTCTCAAAGGGCATCCAGGAGATGCATCGAAAGGCGTCTTTAGTACTAGAAGATGCCGTCAGGAACATATATACTGTTGTCGCTTTCTGTGCTGGTAACAAGGTGATGGAACTATACAGACTGCAACTCCAGCGGATACTCAGGCAGAGCTTTTTTCATGGTATGACTATTGGCTTTGCGTTTGGGTTCTCACAGTTTCTTCTCTTCGCCTGCAATGCGCTCCTCCTCTGGTTCACAGCGTTATCAGTAAACCGTGGATATATGAAACTGTCTACAGCTCTAACCGAGTTCATGGTTTTCTCTTTTGCTACATTTGCTCTTGTGGAGCCATTCGGATTAGCACCTTACATTCTCAAGCGCCGTAGGTCTCTCGCTTCAGTATTTGAAATCATAGATCGAGTGCCTACAATCGAACCTGATGATACCTCAGCTCTTAGTCCGCCTAATGTCTATGGGAGCATTGAACTGAAAAACATCGACTTCTGCTACCCAACCCGCCCAGAAGTGTTAGTACTAAGCAACTTCAGTCTCAAAGTCAGTGGGGGACAAACAGTAGCTGTGGTTGGTGTTTCTGGTTCTGGAAAGAGCACGATAATATCACTGATTGAGAGATACTACGACCCTGTTGCTGGTCAGGTGCTATTAGATGGGCGAGACTTGAAGTCATATAACTTGAGGTGGTTAAGAAGCCACATGGGTCTGATTCAACAAGAACCTATAATCTTTTCCACGACGATCAGAGAAAACATTATATATGCAAGACACAATGCGAGTGAAGCTGAGATGAAGGAAGCAGCAAGAATAGCAAATGCTCATCACTTCATCAGCAGTTTAGCTCATGGTTACGACACGCATATTGGGATGAGAGGTGTTGAACTTACCCAAGGACAAAAACAGAGAATCGCAATAGCTCGGGTAGTGTTGAAGAATGCTCCGATCCTGTTGATTGATGAAGCGAGTTCATCTATCGAATCCGAGTCGAGCCGAGTTGTACAAGAAGCTCTTGATACCTTGATAATGGGGAACAAAACAACGATTCTGATAGCGCATAGAGCAGCAATGATGAGACACGTGGATAACATTGTGGTTCTCAATGGAGGCAAAATAGTAGAGGAAGGAACGCATGATTCTTTAGCAAGTAAAAACGGATTGTATGTCCGTTTAATGCAACCACATTTTGGTAAGGGTTTGCGCCAACATCGTCTGATCTAGAGGAGATTGGACTCATGTACCTAAACGAGATTAGTTCAGTCCACGTACCAACAATCACCTGATGCCACGAGACAAAGTTATTGGATGCGATCATGGGACATAACTTGCATCTGATCAAGGCTTAACGGCTCGTGATTACACCAAATGAGCCAGAAGTTTGTACAACCACGGTTAGTTTCTGTAAGCAAAGTAGGAGCTTGTAGACTTAGATTCACTTATTCTTTCAGGAGACGAAGCAATAAAGTAGGAGTGTGTTTATTCATTGCTTGGTCTCTAACGTATATCAATTTGTTTATTGAAACTGAAGAGTAGAGGCAGTTTATTTGGTGAAGTTTGTGTTTTGTTGTTGTTGTTGTTGTTGTTGTTGTGTGNGGTCTCTAACGTATATCAATTTGTTTATTGAAACTGAAGAGTAGAGGCAGTTTATTTGATGAAGTTTGTGTTTTGTTGTTGTTGTTGTTGTGTGTGTGATTTAGGTGTGGATAATGTGTAATGGTTAGAAAGAAAGAGAGAGGCGTCTGTTTTGTAAATACAATTTGTCCAACTTTATTTGCAGGGCTTTGAACTTAACAATTTGTAAACAACTGTATGCAATCGTAAGTTTGATTTAATTTCATCTCTAATATTGAACCAAGTCAGAGTTTTACTTGACTTACAATCCCAAGACATCGTTGAAGGTTCGGAGACTGAAAATATCAATTGATATCTACATACAATTTTGTAACCCACAGAGAAAATAAAGNTGAACTTAACAATTTGTAAACAACTGTATGCAATCGTAAGTTTGATTTAATTTCATCTATTATTGAACCAAGTCAGAGTTTTACTTGACTTACAATCCCAAGACATCGTTGGAGGTTCGGAGACTGAAAATATAAATTTATATCTACATACAATTTTGTAACCCACAGAGAAAATAAAGGAACAACGTAAGATGTTTATTCTGTTTGTTAAATCTGAATAATATTGAAAGAATCTGAACAAAGAAAGAACAATGTTGGAACCAATGTTAATTATCAAATCACCAGAGAGAGAGAGGTAAATGTTATATGACCCAACAAAGTTAAGCTTTTGGTCTTAAAAGAATGAATAGAGAGAGAGAGAGAAGTTAGTTTTGACAGATAACCTTCAGCAAAGAGGAAAGTTGCCATTGCCACTATGGTTCCAACTCCCACAACAACTTTTCTTCTAACTCGTGGTATGTTGAATGTTAACTATCAATCAATTAACAAGTCAATAATATGTATAAGAAGAAAATTAGTAAGATGAAACTAAACAAGAAGCTTTANAGAGAAGTTAGTTTTGACAGATAACCTTCAGCAAAGAGGAAAGTTGCCATTGCCACTAAGGTTCCAACTCCCACAACAACTTGTGGTATGTTGAATGTTAACTATAAATCAATTAACAAGTCAATAATATGTATAAGAAGAAAATTAGTAAGATGAAAGTAAACAAGAAGCTTTGNTTTTCTTCTAACTCGTGGTATGTTGAATGTTAACTATCAATCAATTAACAAGTCAATAATATGTATAAGAAGAAAATTAGTAAGATGAAACTAAACAAGAAGCTTTAGGTGATGGATTTGGACAGAGAATCTCTGTCCGATGGAAAACTAAGCAATAAGGATATATTCATTCAGACATCGACACAATTTGGAATCAAAACAGTATTGTTAAACTTGTGAAAGAATATTGGTGAGACACAATAGCGGATTGAAAGTGAAGAGACTGCCATAATAGCTACTATTCACAAGATGTTTTAGATGATCAAAGATCACTCCTTAGTGTTATAAACTTCTGACATGAGATCTCTGCTTTACGCCATTTGCATAATGAATGTTTAAGATCACCCACCAGTCCGAACTAATAGATTTGTGTTTTTGCTTTTTTATGTGTGGAGAGTTTTTATAATACGTTTCTTCCTAAATAAAAAACATAGAACTTAAATTCATCAATAAACTNCATTCAGACATCGACACAATTTGGAATCAAAACAGTATTGTTAAACTTGTGAAAGAATGTTGGTGGGACACAATAGCGGATTGAAAGTGAAGATACTGCTATAATAGCTACTATTCACATGATGTTTTAGATGATCAAAGATCCCTCCTTAGTGGTATAAACTTCTGACATGAGATCTCTGCTTTTCGCCATTTGCA